>MU226068.1:10840317-10856075 GCA_018584345.1 Thuja plicata | reverse complement strand
AGGTTGTCATTGTAGAAGTAAAATGTTAGCAGATATCTTTCAGCCTGGTTTAAATTTTCTCCTTGTCGGTTGAACTTGAATCTTGAACTTGCTTAGTTCAAGGTTCAAGGTTCAATGTCGCCTTGCGGTGTGTTTTTCCTTTCTTCAATTTTATATGAAAATGAGCAGCGAGGTTTGCAAAGTCCACTCTCCCGTTAAATTCTAAATCTTGAACTTGTTTAGTTCAAGGTTCAAGGTTCAATTGCGGGCTGCATCTTGCATAAAGTGTGTCGAGTTTAGGTTTTTTTCTCTCACGTGGTCTTTTATAAACACAATAAAGGGAAGTAATCCTTTATTACCCGTTGAACTTAATTTTTAAACTAAGCTATTTCAAAGTTCACAGTTCAACCGAAGCTTGCATGGTGAAAAGGTGAAAAGACAACAGTGACATGAGTGAAGTGACAGTTGGCGGGTGATAATTTTATCCGTGCGTGTTCGGGATATAATCATCATTAGATGTGACACTTATATATCATTTCAATCATTTAAGAAGTGTAATATTTAATGATCGCATCAGGTGAAAACTCTTGTCATATTTAATTAAGAGCCCTCATTGTCATTTAATGCAAATCTTACGCATTTTGTGGGAAAATCTGTTATAAAATAAGAGTTTGTGCTGTCAGTCTTCTGGTGAAGTTTTCTGGTGAAATTGAATTGGTGGAGCAGCAGAAGGTATACTCTCATCCTGAGAAGCTTATAGTGTTTGGAATCTCCAGGTTAGTGTTTTTCTCTTCCAGAGTCCCTATTCGAAATTGAAGCTCTTTGAAAAAGTTTGATATTGAAAGACTCTGTTTTCCTTCTATAATTTCGGTCTTTTATAAGTCTTTTCCTTAAGAAATATGAAGTCCCCACTCCCAAATTTTGGGTGAACCTCCCCTCTGGTTAGTTCACTTCGTGATGACACGATGATAAAACTGGGTGCCTTAGAAGAGATTCGTAGTAAAATCAAATGCCTTGTTTCTAGTTCTATAATAGAGAAGGTGGTGTTAAGTGGTTTAGCTGATGCAGCAGCATTTCCCCTAGTGGCCCTATGTCCTGAGTTAGTAATGGAGTGTGTTAAAAGATATGATAGGGAAGAAAGGTGTATTAAGAAGATTGATGGAAGCCCTCTAATTTTCATAAACTGAGATGTCATCCTCACAGTAGTGGGTATTCTTGAAAAGGATACTTATGAAGGATGGAACATTGCTTCCTCCTACTCTGTCTTCTTAATGAAGAAACATATTTACAGAAATGAAATTGCAAACAATGGTTGTTGGAGGCAAAAAGGGGAGGGTCAAGGCTGCCAAAACCCTTTACAATAGATCATTTCAAGCCTGAAGTTGCAGAGTTAGTGATCTTCTTGAACCGAATCAAAGGTCATAAACACGCTTATTACTGGAAAGACTAAATGTATTTCTTTATCTAGATAAGTTTGGGAGGGGAAAATTTCATCGATTGGGCAGACTATATTGTTGAAGAACTTCATAATCAACTGGAAAATTATACAGAAAAGTCCATTGGTTTCTATATGTATTCTTATTTGTTCTATGTGTTAGCTTGCACTACAAAGTGGGATGGTTTATATCATGAATTACATGTTCCAAATACGAAGGTGTATGATTATTATCCCCATTTGCAAAAGTAATTCCATGTTGACAGTTTTATGAAATTAAATGGTGTTTTCTGGGAAAGTTGATTTTGAACTATAGGGGAACATTGAGCAGAGAATGTTAGAGGAGGGTAAGAAGTTTGTCAATGTCTTTGGAAGTTTCTTCATACAATTCAAAAGGTTTACTTACATTAGAGTTGGTGGATTTGAGGGACAGGCATTCAAATTGCCCATATATGCTTTGGATTTGCACGTTATAACCAAATTTGGGTGCCAGTTAGCCCATGTACACAAAGACCTCAAAGACAGAAAGGGAAGAGCCAAATCTAGTTTTCCTATAGAACTCAGTTTTTATTCCTGTAAGAATTCTTCTGATGCTCTTAATTCAGAGCAAGTATTGAACAAATTGAAACTGAAAACCTTCAAGGCTAGGAGAGATTTTGACATCAGGGCATATGTTGCACGCCATTTTAGTTTACCTTATGAATTTCACCATGTCCCTGAAATGGAAGATTTCTGGGAAAAATGTGCAGATGATTTCGAGGTCAGAAGGAGATTATGGTGCAGATTTACACTTTTCCAAATAGTTAACTTGAAAACAAGCATTGATGCCAATGGAATAGAGGAGGGGGAAGATGAAGATATAATTGATGAATAGTATAAAGAGAAGGTTCAGGGGTTGCCACTCCCTAAAATTGACTGGAACATAGAGGAAAGGGAGAGTATCAACATTAAGACTCTCAGTGTCATAAAAAGAACCAAAAGATGGATTTCCAGTAAAAGGCCATCTCCTCACAGAAGGCACAATACTAGAGGAGAAGCTCTTAAAGCTCATGTTGAAAGAGTTATCCCATGTTCTAATGGAAATGTTTTTGTTGCAGGTCCCTCTAAATCTAAAAATACAAAAGCTGCTGAGTCTAAAGTTAAAAAGTAGAGGTTCCCTCGTCCTGTTCCACCCATGAGGACTTCCAAAAGAAAGGCACTCAAAGAAGAAATCAATCCATTCAGAGAAAATGAAGTGATAAATATTGAGGAGATGGATACCGTGATGGTAGATAAGAACACACAAGGATCTGTATCAGAAGAAGCTATTTCTGAGGTGGTTAGAAATTTCCATTAGCAGAAAGAGAAATGTCCTACCAATAACACTACCTGTTGAAGGCATGGTAAGCAAATGTCTAGGTTCCTCAGAGAAACCAAAAAGGATCAGGATAGAATCCAAGGTAGACATTGATGAAAAAATAGGGCACTGGTATGCAGAACGTGCAGTTCCCAGGAATGATAAGGAACTCTCTGAAAATACTCTGGATGACTTCACAGTTGAGAAGATAAACCTTGGATATGTGACAAGAGTGGCTGATGTGAAACACTTGAAGAAGTCTACAAAAAATATCATACATGGGTCTTTTAAGGATGAAAAGAATAAGAATAAGATGAAGGCAACAATAAAAAAGATGGCTGAATTCATTCAAGAAGTTCGGGACCCTAATCCTCTCTCATTGACTATAGCTTCATAGTCATTTGACCCACATTCACCAGAGGTTAGGAAAACCCTAGATCAAATTCAGAAGAATAAACTGATTGCAGATGCCTACACTAAATGGATCCAAGCCATGATACAGAAAGGGGGCAATTATATCAATCAGTTGACTAAGACTCATAGAGTTGTTAGTTCAATTGTTGCAGAGATTCTGGTGGAATTAGCAGAGTGGTAAAAGGAGAATAAAAAATGGCTAAAAGTAACAAATCAACTCTATGAGATAGAGAAATATGGAGTGATTAAATTCCTGACAAAGAAACCTGTTCTAGGATTGGATGAAGATAGTCTTTATGTCTCCATCAATAGTATAGAATGGAGTAATTCCATTATTAAATCTGGTCATGATAAGACCACATACTTATTGAGTAAATCAAAAGGATTGATGGACACTATGCAAAAATATCTCAAGTGTTTGAACATTTCACTCATAAAAGAAGATACTCAAAGTGTCAAAGGAGTAAGAGAATTCCTACTAGAATTTGAGCGTGAAATAGCCGCCATCAAAGATACTAAAGATATTACTCTGGATGACTTCACAGCCCTTTCCAATATGGAAGCGATGCTGGTGGTATGTACCGATCACCTCGAGGCACATATATAGAAAATCACCCAGGTCCGCAAAGATAAGAAGTTCCTGAAGCAGAGGTTAATTCACATTACCATGCCACATCAGGCCATGATCAACAGCATTGCAAAGGTGCACAAAGAATGGAGGAGCTCCCATGTTACTGACTCCTCACATGACCAATCAAAGGGATCTAGTGCATCCATCACTTCGTGATCATGCTTTGCAGATCACGGAGTAGTGGTAGTTTTTCTTAGTTTATGTTTTCTTTGAATTTGGGCAATTTTTGTAAAAATAGTTATATATCGAATCTCGTAGAGTGTATCTCCGGATGTCGGTTCCTATTTTCTAAGACTGATGGCTATTTATAGCTGGGATAATCTATATTCAGATGATGGTAATTTTGGTTAAGTTAGGGCAAAGACTTAATAGTTTTTAGTATTTTTTAGTTAGTTTGTTAATCGAGAAGGAAACTTGGAAGTATATTTTTGATATGAATGGAACAAAAATTTATGCTATGTGAATCTGTTGGTTTATATTAGCATATTGATCTTTGTTGGGATATTTTTGGAGTATCCAAAATATGTTTTCAAGTGGATTTTTCAGTAGCTTGTTTTAGCATAGTTTTATTTTTAGTAAATAAGTTCTGAGATTGAAGTCTGTGAGCTTCATTTAGTGTTGAAATATCTGTCTTTCATTCAGTTTTCATAACATGTTGATGTATGGAATGCTGCAAAAAACCTTTTCACTTTCTGGTTAAAAGTGTATGTGTTTGTGAAAGCAATGTATGATTGTCAAGATTGATTGAAGATCAAATAGGGAGCTATACCTTAATTCAGAGAATTATAAATTTAAATATTATAATTCAACTGTTAGTTTGAGATTGTTATTTTTCATGGGCTTAGAGAAAGTGATTGATAAATTATAGAAAGACAAATCTGTATGCTAACAGATTTTTGGTGACTCTACTGGGGAGTCAATACACAACGTATCAGTAGTCATTCCCTTTAAATGAAGAAACCATGGTGTTGCCTGCTCTCATAATTCCTGGCCAGGAAGAAGTTCCCCCAGTTATTCAGCCTAACTTATACTTTTTAAATACCCACGAAGATATAATCTATGATCTTCATTTAGTGGCATGGATTGTGAGGAAAAGTGACCAACATCATCAACAAGACCGCTTGGTGTTAGAAGAGTAAGAATAAATTGGCGAGTGGTTGAGAGGTCTTCCAATTGTCCAAGAAGCTGCCATAGTAGATAGAGTTGTGCAGAGACCTTAAATTTCTTAGCAAGACTGGATTCCCTACCTTTTACTAGGTCCCAAGCAAGGGAGGGTATCTTTGATAGTTTTTTCCAAGAACTTCAAAATCTACAATTTCCAACAAGTTATACCCCAAAGAAGAAGGCTAAGAGTAGACCTTCTTCTCCTAAAAAGTCAAGTCCTAACATATCTTCATCGTCTCACCATTGGCAGGCCTTGACTCTTTCTGGAATTCAAGCACCTCCCCTTCAGACAATCTATCCATCCTCAGTCAAGGCACAAACTTGGGTTAATGTCATTGGGCCTCTTAATTTGGCAGGAAATCATTCCTTACCTAAAAGAGCTAGAGAGATTTTACCCAAATTCTATGGTGACGGAAAGGTTTATGTCAAAGATCATCTTAATGCATTTAATACAGCCTATAGAATTTTGGTTGTTCAACATGAAGACATTGCAGTTAGATTGTTTTTTCAAACACTTGCTGAATCAGCAATCGACTAGTTCTACCACTTTCCCAGTGGTCAAATTACTGATTGGGATACTATGAAAACTACTTTTGAAGTACGTTTTAAAAGTATATCTAATGAACATGACCTTCTTTCCCAGTTGACACAATTGAAAAAAGAAATACATGAGCCCATGAGACAATTTGTAGCAAAGTTTAATAAAATTATTCATAAAATCCCTACCCCAAAAAGACCCATAGCTGAAAACAGAAAAGATTTTTTTATTAATGTCATGCCCCCAGACATTGATTTTCATTTAAGACGAGTGAGGGTAGATTATTTAGATGCGGCTCAGACTATGGCTATTGAATTAGAAGAAGATCTAATCACAGTTGGCAAGTGGAGGAAAGATATTTAGCAACCAAATTCTCAGAGTGCTACTTCCTTTGATCCCCTATTGCAAAGATTAGTGAACGATGTAATTACTATGAAGAGGCAACTCCCCAAGGGAAATATGAATTTCCCTCAACTATACAAAGATATTCCTAGAGGAAACCTTGATCAGGCTATTCCTAGTCACAGATATCTGGGACAGTCATAGAATGAACAAAGAGAAGTAGAGGTTCCCCCTAAAAGACCAAATATGTGTACCTTTCACCTCACTAATGAGCATGATGGCATGACTTGTCCTTAGATGGTGAGATCAATGTAGATGCATGTTAGTAAAGAATTAGTTGATTATCCGTCTGAACATGTAGAAGTTTCTTCATTACCTGGCGGCTTCAAAAATTATTTTATGGAATACGAGTCAGACTCTGAAAGAGGAGGCAGTATTCTAGTAACTCTTGAAGATCCCACATGTTTGATCATGGGCAAAAATCAATGCAATTCTCAAGCTAATGACTCTTTTTTGACTTCTCAACACTAGAAAAAGGATAAAGGTAAGGATTTTTACCCAAAGAATTCTTTTTGCAAAGTTTCAAATGCTAAGGAGGATGAATTTTTTCAAGACTCTTTACCTAATTCTCCTTTTGATATTGTAAATTTATGTAAAACCTCAAAAATCCAAGTGTCACCGGCAGAATATCTCAGAATGAATCCCAAAGAACTCGATAGGTTGGTTAGTTATGTTAATTCAAGCCAAACTTCTTCAAGTCCTGCAACTAGTGAGACCACACATGTTGTTTTACCTAAATAAACCCAACCTACCCTAGCTACCCAGTCCTTTGTTGATACAAGTCCTTTAATCTCTCAAAAACTAGAGCCTTTCTATCTTTCTCTGTTTATTCATGGGTTTAAATTGAATAATTGCATTATTGACTCTGGAGCATCTAATAATGTGATGCCTACTTCAGTTGTCAAAGCTTTAGACCTTCCTCTAATAACCACTTTCATGAGATGTTATTCCATGGATTCCAAACAAGTACCTTTAGTAGGACAGATTAAAGATGCTCAAGTAGCCTTAGCTGCTCATCCCAGTAAAAATCTTAAGTTAACCATTTTGGTAGCCGATATCCCCACCAGTTATGGGATGTTGCTTAGTAGAACCTTTTGTAGGGACCTTGGGGGAGAAATCAAATTGGATTGGTCACAAGCAAAAATCCCTGTTGGTAACCAAAATATTGTCTTGAAACCTAAGGGAAAATCCAAGTACACTATTTTTCCATCAAAAGATCCTAAATCTTAGATCTTATACCATGAATGTGAATTTTGAAATTATATGATGTCATCAGAGGTGAACTCGGAGAGGGTTGATAATGAGGAATTAGATTCTTTGTTTTCTTTAGAGTTTGATGGTAGTTGTGCCTCATTGGGCTCTGGAGTAGGGGTTGTTCTGATATCACCACAGGGAGATATTTTTCCTCACTCCTTCAAGTTGGAGTTTGGTAACACCAATAATACTGACGAGTACGAAGGCCTTCTACTTGGTCTTGAAGAAGCTAAAAAGAAAGGAATAAAAATGTTGAAAGCTAAAGGAGATGCAGAACTGATAGTGATACAAGTAAGAGGAAGGTACTCAGTGAAAAATGAGAGACCAAAACATTATAGAAACTGTGTGTGGGATGAAATTGAAGGATTCAAGGCCTTTTCTATTGAAGCTATCCCTAGAAACCTTAATAGTAGAGCTAATTCTTTGGCAGTCTTAGCATCTTTGTTGCTTCCCCATCCAGATTTCAAAGAAACAATTTATAAAATTGAGATGGTATACAGACCTAAGGTGCCTGACAATGCAGAACATTGGCAAGTTTTCAAAGATGACAAACAAATCGATAAATTCTTGCAAATGATGGAATTTTTTAGCACTACTTATTTTGAGGGATCGCAGTCAACCTGTGAAGAATTTTGTCCTGGTCTTGGTAAGACTGTTGAAGAAGGAATTATCCAATTGAAGGGAAACCACATTCCTAAAGGTCTAGTTTCTCTTGAGAATTTGTTTGACAGATCTGATTGTATCAGGAAAAAACCTTCATCTCATGAACCTCCTAATGAAGGTGACTTAGAAAAGATGAATATAGGAGATGAACAAGACCCCAAGTTTGTAAACTTGGGAAAATGTTGTACATCTGATGAGAGGAGAAGGTTTGTTGATTTGTTGAAAGAGTATAAGGATGTTTTTTCCTGGTCCTACCAGGACTTGAAGAATTTTAAAGGAGGTAAATTTCAACATCACATCCCTTTAAAGCCAGGTGCCTCACCATTTAAGCAGAAGCTAAGAAACTATAACCCCAAAGTGTCTGAAACAATAAAAAATAAGTTGAGAAGATGTTGCAAGCTCGGGTAATATACCCTACTCATCATTCCACCTGGATAGCCAACATAGTGCCTGTGAGGAAAAAGAATGGTGAGATAAGGATTTGTGTGGATTTTAGAAATCTGAACTAGAGTAGTTTAAAGGATAACTATGGTCTCCCTGTGATGGACCATATATTGCAAATAGTGGCTGGCGCAAAAATGATGTCCATGTTAGATGGGTTTTCTAGATACAACCAGATTAAGGTGGCTGATGAGGATAAACATAAAATAGCATTCACTACACCATGTGGTACATATGCCTATAGCCGCATGCCATTTGAATTGATTAATGCAGGTGCCACATTCCAATGAGCAATGGATTCTTCTTTCAGCCATCTAATTAAAAAGGTTATTTTCATTTACCTAGATGATTTGATGGTTTTTTCTAAGAGGCATGCGTAAAAATCACCTTAAGGATTTGAGAGTTGTTTTACAAAGGTACAAAGAGCATGGGATCTCGTTAAATCCTAAAAAATCAATCTTTTATGTTACAGAAGGGAAGCTGTTAGGTAACATTGTCTCAAAAGATGGAATTAAGATAGATCCTGAGAGAGTAAAAGCTATCTAGCAAATAGGTTTTCCTTCTAACCATACAGGGGTTAAGTCTTTCTTTGGTCAGAAAAACTTTCTTAGGAGACAACTAAACATATGGTGAGTCTCTTAAGCAAAAAGAACCCTTTCAAGTGGAGTTCAGAAGCTATTTAAGCATTTGATGATGTTAAAAAGGCCATAGCATCTGCCCCGACATTGATCAGCCCTGATTATAAAACATATTTCATTATCTACTATTACTCTTCAGAGCATACACTATCTGGGATATTATTGTAGAAAAATGATAAGGGAGAGGAAGTACCAATTTCTTTCATGAGCATACCCCTGAAAAAGCATGAGCTAAATGATCCTATGGTTGAGAAACAAGCATATGCAGTAGTTAAAGCTGTGAAACATTTCAGATTTTATATCTTGCACTCGCACTCTACTATGTATGTACCCTCTTCTGCAGTCAAAGATGTTTAGACTCAACAAGATATAGGCATGAACAACAGAGCTACTTGGGTGGCAAGAATCCAAGATTTTTATTTGAATATCCGACTAACTAAGTTAGTTTGAGGGCAAGGTTTATGCAAACTGATGGCCCACAATGTACTTGAAGATGATGTTCCTCTCGCTCTGTTTGTTGGTTTAAGAGACTCATGGTTTTAAGATGTGGCTTTCTACTTGACATATGGAGATTGTCCAGAGCATCTAAGCCCTAAGGAGAAAAGAAACCTTCGAATCAAGGTTGAAAAGTATGTTATTGTGGATGGTATCCTATACAAGAAAGGAATTGATGGGTCTTTCTTAAGGTGTGTTGACAAAGAACAATAGGAGAAGTTGCTTGCGAAGTTTCATAATGAGGCCTGTGGTGGTCACCTCTCATCAATTGTAACTTCTTTCAAAATTTTAAGAAGTTTCTATTCCTAGTCAGGGATGTTTGCAGATGCATACAAATGGGTTGCTGGCTATGAGAAGTGTAAGTTATTCAGTGGGAAACCACAATTGGCAACCCTCCCTCTGAGGTCAGTAGTTATTGAAGAGCCCTTCAAATAGTGGGGATTGGATTTCATTGGTCCGATCAACCCTCCTTCCAGTTCCGGACACACACACATCCTGACTGCTATGGATTATTTCACTAAATGAGTCAAAGTGGTTCCAGTCAAGAAGACCACATCAGAAGTGGTGTGTTCTTTTCTAAAAAATTACATCTTGGTCAGGTTTGGCATTCCTCAAAAATTAGTCAAAGACAATGCTACCAATTTTTCTTCTTCAGAAATAAAGTTATTTTTCTATGATAATGGTATCCACCTTTCACATGGTCTGATTATTACCCGCAAGGGAATGGACAGGCAGAATCGAGCAACAACATCCTTATATCAATTATGAAGAAATTGGTGAATGATAATGCCAGGGACTGGCATAAGAGGTTGTATGAAGCTCTCTGGGAAGATTGTACCTCTCCTAAGAGGGTGATTTTAATGACTCCATTTGAGTTGGTATACAGTGTTGAAGTTCAATTATCTCTACCTTTAGAGCTGGCAGCAACAAAATTGCAAAAATTAATTGAAGGAAAAATTTTCCAGGATGGTTTAGAAAAGAGAATTATGTACCTCAATAAGATCCAGGAGGAGAGAGAAGAGATGGTGGACCGAATAGCATTACATCAGGCCAGAGTGAAGAAAATATTTGACAGGTGAGCCAAGCTAAGGAATTTCATGGAAGGAGATCAGGTTCTACTCTGGGATAAGAGGAGAGAACCTAGAGGTGCTCATAACAAGTTGGAATCATTATGGAAGGGGCCCTTTATTATCAGCAAATCCATAGGAAGTAACTCATTTGTTCTCGAGCGTCAAGATGGAACTGTTCTACCCTTGACCTTTAATGGTCAAGATCTGAAGCTGTACTAAATGTAATTATCTTTTTCTTGCCTCATTGTATATTTTCCATCTTTTTGGCTTGCTTTCCTTGTTGCATTTTCCTTTCTTTTCTTTCATGTTATCTTTTCCTTCGCCCCATTTTTGTTTTTAAGGCCTTTTTCAGTTGACTCCCTGGTCTGCAAAACCAAAGCTACTAAGTTCATCCTGCATCCTCAAGAATCCTTGTTCCCATTTGGAGCCATTTTTACCCCTAATTTTTGAATCATATCCCATGTTTTATCATTGCCTAAAATTAGGAGGTTGCCATCGTAGAAGTAAAATGTCAGCAGATATCTTTCAGCCTGGTTTACATTTTCTCCTTGTCGGTTGAACTTGAATATTGAACTCACTTAGTTCAAGGTTCAAGGTTCACTGTTACCTTGCGATGTGTTTTCCCTTTCTTCTCTTTTATGTGAAAATGAGCGGCGTGGTTTTCAAAGTCCACTCTCCTGTTGAACACATAATCTTGAACTTGTTTAGTTCAAGGTTCAAGGTTCAATTGCGGGCTACATCTTGCATAAAGTGTGTAGAGTTTAGGTTTTGTTCGCTCATGTGGTCTTTTATAAACACACCAAAGGTAAGTAATCCTTTTTTAACCATTGAACTTAATTTGTGAACGAAGCTATTTCAAAGTTCACAGTTCAACCGAAGCTTGTGTGGTGAAAAGGTGAAAAGACAGCGGTGATGTGAGCGAAGTGACAGCTGGTGAGTGATAATTTTATCCGCGCATTTTCAGGTTATAATAATCATTAGATGTGACACTTATATTTCTTTTCAATCATTTAAGAGGTGCAATATTTAATGATTGCATCAGGCGAAAACTCTTGTCACATTTAATTAAGAGCCCTCATTGTCATTTAATGCAAATCTTACGCATTTTGTGGGAAAATTTGTTATAAAATAAGAGTTTGTGCTGTCAGTCTTCTGGTGAAGTTTTCTGGTGAAATTTAATTGGTGTAGTAGCAGAAGGTATACTCTCATCCTGAGAAGCTTAGAGTGTGTGGAATCTCCATGTTAGTGTTTTTCTCTTCCAGAATCCCTGTTTGAAATTGAAGCTCTTTGAAAAAGTTTGATATTGAAAGACTCTGTTTTCCTTCTGTAATTTTGGTCTTTTATAAGTATTTTCCTTAAGAAATATGAAGTCCCCACTCCCAAATTTTGGGTGAACCTCCCCTCTGGTTAGTTCACCTCCCGAGTGTGGTGACACAATGATAAAAGTGGGTGCCTCAGAAGAGATTCACAGTAAAATCAAATGCCCTATTTCTGGTTCTATAATAGAGAAGGTGGTGTTAAGTGGTTTACCTGATGCAGCAGCATTTCCCTTAGTGGCCCTCTCTCCTAAGTTATTAATGGAGTGTGTTAAAAGATATGATAGGGAAGAAAGGTATATTAAGAAGATTGATGGAAGCCCTCTAATTTTCATAAACCGAGATGTCATCCTCACAACAATGGGTATTCCTGAAAAGGATCCTTATGAAGGATGGACCATTGCTTCCTCCTACTCTGTCTTCTCAACAAATATACAGATTTACAGAAATTAAATTGCCAAACAATGGTTGTTGGAGGTGAAAAGGGGAGGGTCAAGGCTGCCAAAACACCTTACAATAGATCATTTCAAGCCCAAAGTTGCAGAGTTAGTGATCTTGTTGAACCGAATCAAAGGTAATAACCACGCTTATTACTGGCAAGACTGGATGTATTTCTTTATCTAGATAACTTTGGGAGGGGAAAGTTCATTGATTGGGCAGAGTGTATTGCTGAAAAAATTCATCATCAGCTGGCAAATTATTCAGAAAATTCTAGTGGTTTCTATATGTCTTCTTATTTGTTCTATGTGTTAGCTTGTACTAAAAAGTGGGATGATTTATATCATTAATTACATGTTCCCAATATGAAGGTGTATGATTATTATCCCCATTTGCAAAAGGAATTCTATGTTGACAGTTTTATGAAAGTAAATGGTGTTTTTCTGGGAAGGTTGATTTATGAAGTGCAGGGGAACATTGAGTAGAGAATGTCAGAGGAGGCTAAGAAGTTTGACAATGTATATGGAAGTTTCTTCATACAATTCAAAAGGTTTACCTACATTAGAGTTGGTGGATTTGAGGGAGAGCCATTCAAATTGCCCAGATATGCTTTGGATTTCCACGTTATAACCAAAGTTGGGCGCCAGTTAGCTCATGTACACAAAGACCTCAAAGACAGAAAGGGAAGAGCCAAATCTAGTTTTCCTATAGAACTCGGTTTTTATTCCTATAAGAATTCTTCTGATGCTCTTAATATAGAGAAAGAATTGAACAAATTGAAACTGAAAACCTTCAAGATTAGGAGAGATTTTGACATCAGGGCATATGTTGCGCGACATTTTAGTTTACCTTCTGAATTTCACCATGTCCCTAAAATGGAAGATTTCACGAAAAATTGTGCAGATGATTTCGAGGTCAGAAGGAGATTATGGTGCAGATTTACACTTGTCCAAATAGTTAACTTGCAAACAGGCATTGATGCCAATGGAATAGAGGAGGGGGAAGATGAAGATATAATTGATGAACAGTATAAAGAGAAGGTTCAGGGGTTGCCACTCCCTGAAATTGACTAGAACATAGAGGAAAGGGAGAGTATCCACATTAAGATTCTTGGTGTTATAAAAAGAACCGAAAGATGGATTGCCAGTAAAAGGCCATCTCCTCATAGAAGGCACAATAATAGAGGATCAGCTCTTAAAGCTCATGTTGAAATAGTTATCCCATGTTCTAATGAAAATGTCTCTATTGAAGGTCCATCTAAATCTAAAAATACAAAAGCTGCTAAGTCTAAAGTTAAAAAGCAGAGGTCCCCTCGTCCTGTTCCACCCATGAGGACTTCCAAAAGAAAGGCTCTCAAAGAAGAAATCAAGCCAGTCGGAGAAAAGGAAGTGATCAATCTCGAGGAGATGGATACCGTGATGGCAGATAAGAATACACAAGGCTCTGTATCAGAAGAAGCTATTTCCGAGAAAGATAATCAGCAAGAAGTTAAATATTCTACAATTTCTATGCCCACCAGCCCAACATAGGCAATGACAGACTCCCAAGAGTCACCAGTTCCCACTTTGAAATTGTTAGAAACGTCCATCGATAGGAAGAGGAATGTCCTACCAATAACACTACCTGTTGAAGACATGGTAAGAAAATGTATGGGTTCCTCAGAGAAACCAAAAAGGATCAGGATAGAATCCAGGGTGGACATTGATGAAAAAATAGGGCACTGGTATGTAGAATGTGTAGTTCCCAATAATGATAAGGAAATCTCTGAAGCTACTACGGATGACTTCATAGTTGAGAAGATAGACCTTGGATATGCGACCAGAGTGGCTGATGTGAAACACTTGGAGAATTCTACAAAAATAATCATACACAGGTCTTTTAAGGATGAAAAGGATAAGAATGAGATGAAGGCAACAATAAAAAAGATGGCTTAATCCATTCAAGAAGTTCAAGACCCTAATCCTCTCCCATTGACTATAGCTTCACAGTTATTTGACCCACATTAACCAGAGGTTAGGAAAACCCTAGATCAAATTTAGAAGAATAAACTGATTGTAGATGCCTACACTAAATGGATCCAAGCCATGATACACAAAGGGGGAAATTATAACAATCAGCTGATTAAGACTCACGGAGTTGTTAGTTCAATTCTTGTAGAGATTCTAGTGGAATTAGCAGAGTGGGAAAAAGAGAATAAAAAATGGATAAAAGTAACAAATCAACTCTATGAGATAGAGAAATATGGAGTGAGTAAATTCCTGATAGAGAAGCTTGTTCCAGGATTGGATGAAGATACTCTTTATGTCTCCATCAAGAGTATAGAATGGAGGAATTCCATTATTAAATTCGGTCATGATAAGACAACGTACTTATTGAGTGAATCAAAAGGATTGATGGAAACTATGCAAAAAGATCTCAAGTGTTTGAACGTTTCACTCATAAAAGAGGATACTCAAAGTGTCAAAGGAATAGATGAATTGCTACTGGAATTTGAGCGTGAAATAGCCACCATCAGAGATACTAAAGATATTACTCCAGATGACTTCACAACCCTTTCCAATATCGAAGTGATGCTGGTGGTATGTACCGATCACCTTAAGGCACATATACAGAAAATCACCCAGGTGCGCAAAGATAAGAAGTTCCTGAAGCAGAGGGTAATTCACATTACCATGCCACATCAAGCCACAATCAGCAGCATTGCAAAGGCGCACAAAGAGTGGAGGAGCTCCCACGTTGCTGACTCATCACAGGACCAATCAAAGGGATCCAGCGCATCCACCACTCTGTGATCATGTTTCACAGATCACGGAGTAGTGGTAGTTTTTCTTAGTTTATGTTTTCTTTTAATTTGGGCAGTTTTTGTAAAAACAGTTATATAATGAATCCCATAGAGTGTATCTCAGGATGTCAGTTCCTATTTTCTAAGACTGATGGTTATTTATAGTTGGGATAATCTGTATTCGGATGATGGTAATTTTGGTTAATTAAGGGCAAAGACTTAATAGTTTTTAGTATCTTTCAGTTAGTTTGTTAATCGAGAAGGAAACTTGGAAATATATTTTTGATATGAATGGAACAAAAATTTATGTTGTGTGAATCTGTTAGTTTATATTAGCATATTGATCTCCGTTGGGATATTTCTTGAGTATTGGAAATTTGTTTTCAAGTGGATTTTTCTGTAGCTTGTTTTAGCATAGTTTTATTTTTAGTAAATAAGTTCTGAGATTGAAGTCTGTGAGCTTCATTTAGTGTTGAAATATATGTCTTTCATTTAGTTTTCATAACATGTTGATGTATGGAATGCTGCAAAAACCTTATTCGCTTTCTAGTTAAAAGTGTATGTGTTTGCGAAAGCAATGTATGATTGTCAAGATTCATTGAAGATCAAATAGGGAGTTGTACCTTAATTCAAAGAATTATAAATTTAAATATTATAATTCAATTGTTAGTTTGAGATTGTTATTTTTCAGGGGCTTAGAGCAAGTGATTGATAAATTATAGAAAGACAAATCTGTATGCTATATATATATATATATATATA
>MU226068.1:10823679-10840182 GCA_018584345.1 Thuja plicata | reverse complement strand
ATATATATACACACATACATATGCACACATATATATGTATGCATATATATACACACACACACACTAATTGATATTAATAAATAAATAATCACTCTAGACTATAATGAGGATATAATTAATCAATATATACCAATACACATTATAATAAAAACTCATTCAAGAGCTCACTAGAAGAACATAAACAATCAACATTAAAACCAATCAGGACATTGTCATAAAGTTTAATCATGATTAAGACACTAATGATCCCCAAATTCAAAAGCGGTATACATCCTAAAACATGAAAATACTCATCAATAGAAATAATCCAAATCATGAAGCATTCACGAATATAATGAAACCACAAAATCACATAATCACATGCTTAGAACAAGTCATGCTCAACTGGGTAATAGGTGGGTCAAGATCAATCACCCTGACATTCTGACCAGTAATTCAAGATTATATTGGCTCTTCAATAAGAATGATGGCATAGGCTAAGCTCAAGTGGGCCTTGGTACTATCTCACTTCAACAACCATCGAGGATTTTAAGGGCACGCTCAAACCTACAAAGCTAGGTGAAGTCAATGCCTGGTACATGCAAACCTGAATCACAAAGATAAAGCGTATATACATCCATATCTCATGGAAAATAATGACAGACAATGAAGGGGATCGAGACATCGTGTGGGTCTCACAAGTGAGGAACATGACTTCGTCCCTCATTATACAAACACATCATAGAGAAGGTTAATATAACATATAATGAAGCATAGTCACATCTAAAATATCATTAGTAGTATCACGGGTTAGTCAGTATAAATCATGAAATAATAGTCATCATATAATCATAATCATGATTAGAGAAGGATACTTAAGTAATGATCCTGTAAATATCAATGTATCCATCAAAACAAAACTCATCTAACAACATCATAATGCCATCAACAAGATAAATAATCCATCACAACAAATCAATGTCCTAAGAAGTCCTGAACACACGTATACTAAAAAGGAAACATGTGGAAGTGTATAATATAGCATATGCAATAAACCTAATAGCATCATTGTGTCTATATGATAATAACATCATTAAATGTCAAGAAATGTAAAGTCATTGTGCATAGCCCACCATAATAGATTGGATAGGTAACTCTACAACATTCAACATATCTATCATCAGTAGCATCACCAAGTATAAGAATATGAAGTGATCACAATTAAGCTACCAAAGTAGATTAGATAATTATCCTTATGCAAACACCTAATGCAATATCTTACTCTCATATGTGAAAAGGGGTCATAGAAAGATCTTACAACGTCTAATAGACTCAACCTAATAGCATCAAAATATAAACTCAGGATCACGATACCTACTAGATCGTGTTAAGGTTAGAAATGTGTTACACTACTAATTTAAAAAAGAATTGCCACAACTCTAAAACTACATAAAAATGAAACAAAAAGAAAGATCTCACTACTACTCGTTTGAACAATATCCAAACCCCATAACAATAAAAATCATCCTAAAATCTGTTAGGATGAACATTTTGTTAATAGAGAAATGCTTATAAAGCTCTTTCAAGAGGCAATGACAATGTAGAAGCCAAATTCACATACTTACCTTATATGTGAAAAGTTATACATTATACCTATTACATTTTGGTGAAAAATCAAAGGGGGATGAACGTGCAAATGAACATTGTCTTTTCAAATGTCTTTTTCTTAATATTGGACATTGTCTTTTCAAATGTATTTTTTTAATATATTGGACATTGTCTTTTGAAATGTATTTTTTAATATATTGGACATTGTCTTTTCAAATGTTTTTTTACTCACTTTTCTTGCTTCAAGCATTGTCGGGCACATGCGCCTTGCCTAAAAACATGTTGACTGGAGATTTCGAATAGGATATGATGTTTTTTTTATAAGATTCCACGCATTCTCATAAATATGACACCCCAACGAATGGAATGAAATCATATGATTTGACGTTCTTTCTACCTCATCTTATTACGTGAAATCATAAACATTACGGCAGAATCTTACAATTATATTAGACTTTGTTACTGTTAAAAGATAATATTATTGTTAAATGGATATTATCTTTTTTTAAAAGATTTTGTAAGAACAAAGTATAGTACCACATGCATGAGAATTGATGGATTTCTATATGCAACATAGGACAACACCTACTATATTTAAATGGAGAAATTTATATTATTGTGGTTTTTAAGTGTTGGTTTATTTGATTAGAGTGTTTTAAAAGTAATCATTAGTTTATAAGTAGTATATTTTTTAATTAAATTTTGTTTTTAGTGACTTTTATATTTATTTTTTAATCATTTAAAGTAAATTTGTATGTGTATATTTGATTCTAGTCTTTTTTTAATCATAAATCTAAATGTTAAAATTTTAGAGTTTAGATTTAAATTTATTTGTGTTAACTTTCTTATGTGACTAGTTGTGGATTGACTTAATGCACATTGTGTTGATTTGTGTATTTGGTTGTGGTATTTAAAGATATTCATTCATTTATGACTGACCTTAAACAACACACACTGAGCTTTGACTTAACGTGTGTTGTCTTATGTGGGCCTTACTTACAATTTTCGTCACCGTTTTCATTTTCTTTTTTGTTTCGTGTGTTTCTAAATTTTTTTTGCTTCTATAGACTTGACTCATGAAAAACATCTTTTGGACACTTAGGAACCTTCCTCTTGTGGACACTTAGAAACCTTCCTTGCTACAAAGAAAACAAATTTTACCTTGCATCCTTATGTTATTTTTAAAAGCTATAATAATTTTAATGGATGGTTTATAGCTGTAATAAAATACATAAGGATATGAGGTGAAATTTGTTTTCAGCCTAGCGAGGAAGGTTTCTAAGTGTCTAGAAGTTTTTTTTATTGAGTCTACAAATGCAATTTTTTTTAGAAACACGAGTAACGGAAAAAGAAAACAAAAATAGTAACCAAAATTTTAAGTGAGGCCCAAATGGGACAACACACAATAAGTCAAAGCTCAATATGTATTGTTTAAGCTTAATCTATTAAGAATCACATCAACCTATGTCATTCTAGGCTTATTGTGCATTTGCTTCTTATCATCAAATGTTTTGCTTCAAATCGTAAAACTAGTTTGTTGGTTGTTGACCCATACAATTTTATAGATTCCCGAATGATGTTCATATCAACTAGACACTTACAAAATTGTCCTTGATTAGATTCGTGATTTGCAGGTTCAAATCCATATAGATATTTGGTTTAAATCTACACATAGATATTACTTCTACAATCTCATAATGAATCTTAATAATGCACAGTAAAATTTATATATTAATAACATGTTACAAATTTTTAAAACCTTAACAAATGACTTCCTACACTTCAAAAATTATATTAACATTAAATCGAAATATCTATACATTCAATTTATTCAATTCAATATGTGTTTAAACATTTGATTAAACATTTATTTATTCATCAAACCCAACTACTATTATTGAAATCAATTAGTTTTATGTAATTAACCTAAGGTATTTATTTCTACATATATGTATAGAATTTAATATCTATGACATTTCATATGAAAGGCATAGGAAAATGACTTATGTGCTTAGAGGAACATCATGACGTGCCTTCCTTAAGTATGTAAGCTCTCTTAAATTACCATAAGAGACATATAATCTTTGTAAATCTATCACTGTGGGTAAAAAGTACATCTTCAAAGATTTAATACCAACTATTAAGATTTCCATGAAAGAAGCCTATGTTGTCCTTTACCTAAAAACCATTTAAATTTTGAATTTATGACATTAAGAAACCTATGTTGTCCTTCACCTAAAGATCATTTAATATTTTAATTTATACTTCGTTCATAAATGTATTTGGCTATGTAAATGGTTGATTGGCTTAGTGGCGTTACTCTCTGTGTTTTTTCCCAAAGCTAATCTAATTCACTTGAAAAAGATGTGTTGGAGTATTATGGGTAATGGGAAAGTTAGAACCTCCTCCTTTCCACATGCAAATATTAAAAAAGTGCAAGTTTCTATTTAAGATGGCAATTTTTAGTGTACTATTTGTCGATGCAAGTGTTTATGTAAGTTTTGTGATATTTTAATGTGTAAAAATATATTTGGATTATTAGATAATAATTAAGGTTATTTAAAATGTTTGGTATGTAGGTTGATGGATTATGCTTATTTTTTATAGTGTTAATTTTAAATAATATAGCTGCAATTTGAATGGGTAAGATAGGGTTATGATGTAAATTAATATAAGAGATAAATATGTATTTTTGACATAGTTTAGGAATATAGGAATCTATAGTATCTAGAATGATTCTATTTTATGGCGAGTATGTAGATGTTTAGAGTGATGGATATATGATTAAGATTAAATTATATTAAAAAATAGTCAAATTGAGTTATTATGATATTATGTATTTAAGATAGTACCAAACATAGGTGTCAAATAAATGAGTAAAAGGATAGAGTATGCATCCCTTACATTTTGTCTCCAATTAGAGTTGCATATGAGCTACATAAATCATGCATGCTAAATTCAAATATGTATTTAATAGAATTGATAAATATATCAAAGATGCTAGGACATGTTAAAGTAGAGAATGTTTTTTATTAATAATGAAAACTAAGCAAGGGGCTGACCCTTACGACATCACAACCACAAGGATGTGAGGAGAGAAACACACATCGACAAAGTGTTGGCGACCACTTAGAACCACACAAGGCACATTGTCAACAAAGTAACATAGGGTCGATAAAGCAATAGTCCATAAAAAGCCACTTATAATGTAGGTGCCAAAATAAGCCACTAACATCACATTACCAGCAACCCACATAGTGGGACACACTAAGAGTTAATAACAAAACACCCCCTATTGGAAATCCACCACCACCCCACAAAATTCCTTTCCACCTCAATATGAAAGGAGCCCACCTCTATAGTAGTGGGAAAAGAATAGACCACCCAAAAGTGAAGGACGCCACAACTCCTTTCCACACCCAAATTGTTATAGGAAGGCCAGACCTAAAAATTGAACCAAGTCTCCTCTATCGTGATGCATATCTCCACCTCCATAGGAACCACACCAGAGAAGAAGAAGAAGAGCAGAATGAATCCAACCACCCTAGAAGATAACAAAACAACCCCAAAACTAGTTGCATACATTAACCAAAAACCAAAGACCAGATTACGCCCTTGAAAACTTCTAGTAGATGATTGGCCACAAAGGAAATCAAGAACTCTGTCCATACAGACAAAAATGGATAATCTTTCAAACATAAAAGAAAAGCTAAAACACTCAGTATCTTCCATCATAATAACTTTCACAATCCAAAGTGAAATGACAGACCACTCACATCATCAACATAGACATAGACAACGACATGGATGACCCCAGCCTGCATCTTCATCATTTGAAAAAAGAAAGGAAGATCCACAACATAATAAGGGAAGCCCCAATTAGTGGGAGTGTTGTAGCAGCCAACAAAACACAAAGGAACAAACCCAATAATAAGCACAAATATTTGAAACCCCAAAAGTTTCACACAAAACCTCACAACCACCATAATATGGGGCAAATCAACCACCTCGCAGTAGTCACAAAAAATAGGGGAAAACACCAGACCACCAAGCAGAACAAATTAGGAAGGGAAGGAGTTTCTCCCAACCAAGTGCATTTATAGAAAAACTACCAACACCACCATTAGAAGAACATGGGCATAAAAATAATAGCAGAAGGAATCAACATATCCCTCACTTCTAATCATCACAACGTACAAATTAGATAAATAAACCATAATAGAAACAAATAGGTCCTCAAAACAAAAAGTGAGAGCCCCAAACATAGAAATTCAAGCACTATCCACCATATGTGAGAGAACACCATGTCTATCCAAGCCCATCCCAAGAAGGGAAAATATATATCCATAGCCTTCCCAATATCATATGAACCCAGGCAACATGGAGACCTCTAGTTGCATAGGAAGCTCACACAGGCCTTAAACTACCATAGCAATTGGTATTTACATATTAAACACCCAACACACGACTATGGGTCTCAAAGAGATTTCTTCCAAAAGGTAAGACAACCATGGGCGAAGAGAAAGAAGAATTAGAGCTCCTACCAACAGCCAGAGCAAGGCAAAAACTTTACCCACCAAACAAAGAAACACATTCCGTAGAAGTCATGCCAAAGTCCCAGACCACTAGGAAAACCCACTATGGGGAATAGCCACTAAAATCACCAGTGAAAACCAAGGAATTCAAAAATGTGCAACGCATAAAAAAACAGAGCATGGAAGAGGCAATGTCCACCACACTATTTTGATTATAGGTAAAAATAGGTTTTGAAGGGACCCGAAACCCTGTACAAAGTGAAATTTAAAGATATAGCAATATGAGTACACTAAACACAACTGAACAACCAAAACAAAAGGCCACCAACCCCATAAAAACACAAAAGAACTCAACCGAAGAAACACCCAGCCCGCTGCAAAAAATAAATCTTTGGATAACCGCAGCAAAGAAAGAACTATCATTTTATCCCCTTCATATGGGATTGCAAGATCATGTCAAAGGACAAATGGGGTTCTTAGAAAGTTTTCCTTTAATTGTAATCCAACCATCTTCAACACTAGCAACCTTATCCTGTCAGCACAACGAATCTAGAGCTAGAGATCCAGCACCCAAAAGTGGGGTTGAATCTCCCTTAGAAATAGCCTTTGGTTAATAGGGTCAAATCCTTCTCCATTATTATTGTTATTAACCCCATCACCTCCAATGTTATTGACATCCTTATTAACATGGTTAATTTGACCGGGGTCCATGTTTCCAAATGGGAAAGACATAGTTAGTTCCACTTCTCTTGTAGTTTCTTTCTTTGGTCTTGAAGAAGTGAAGGTATCGCTCGAAAAAGGAAGCTCCTGCCTTAGATATGAACCGTCTGGTTGTAGGGTATTTTTGATATAGTAAGATAGAGTAAAAGGCGGCATGGACATGAATTGCATAAAAATCTTGGCTTTCTCACTTAAATTAATCAATCCCTTATATTTTTGCAAAATGTCCAATAATGGGGATTCTGAACAGGTTGAACTTATGAACAGCTAGAAAATCCAAAAGCATACTCAAAAATGAAATCCAATTTTCTCCAAGCCCTCGAGAAATGTCCACTATTTTCCCTTCTTTTCTTTTGGGAATCACTTGCTTGTGTGTAGGCGTGACTTAACTGTTCACAGGCGTTAACTGGAATTTTTCTATGCGGCACTCTGCAGTTAGCAGGCGACATTTACCTATTGATAGGCGTTGGTTTAAAGTTTCCAGGCATCACTTTTCAGTGACTTACATGATGTTTGACTGATGCCAGGTGTTGTTTCAGAGTTTTAGGTGTCACAGAACTTGCTGTAGGCGTCACTTAAATGTTCATAGGCGGCATTTAGCAGATCAAAGTTGTTTTTTTCAAATTATTTGAATTTTAAAAGTTTTAAGTTTATGATCAGGTCTACCAGATAATATTCTTTCTTGAAAAGTAAATACAAACGCAACACACACATCAAGTTTGTATCATGTCCCTAAAACAACACTACGTGTATGTTCTCGGTCGTTTTAACAAGTATAGCACAAGAATAAATTCCAAGCAATCTACCTAGAGTCAAATTTGGCTTTTAACATTTTGGCTCTAAAAGGTAGCTTGCTACTTATTTGGGATTTATTTAACACCTCCATTTTAAACTATGTCAAGTTCTTTTACCCCTTGCGGGCTTCCCACACGCACAAAAGTACGATTTTGCATAATCCCGAAGGACTAATCGAGGAAGTGAAGATAACTTGCACACAATTTAGTTACTACAACCCATTAAGGAAGAGTGTGTTTATTTATAGTGGGTTGGATAGTATTATTAGTGTTTAATACACTAAGAGTGGGGAGGGGTGAATCAGTGCAACCACAAATCTGAAGCTCTTCTTCAATAAATTCCAGAATAACCAACATGCAAAACTAAATACAATATAGAAGTATAGAAGATAAAACATTAACACAACGTAAACTAAACACACAATATTTTCCTGTGCAGACCCTTGTAAGAGATAGAAAAACATGCATGACATGATACCTAGAAATTTCACTAGTGCACCAAATAAATCTATCATGTTAGGAGCAATTAAAAACACCTTTTTAAGGGCATACCTGGTTAAGAATATCTTAATCCCGGTTAAGAGATAATAGAAGTCTAGTTAAGAACTACCTTGTTAAAGGTTTTCAAAATTCTTCTGAGAGTTAACTTGATAGAGGATTTACACTTCAAATCCTATGAAATATCCTTCTCACCCTATTAGGAGTGACCTTGTTAAAGGATTTAAGTTGAAAACCTATTAGGGCTTGCCTTGAGAACTACCCAAGAATAACTTATCTGAAAAATGACACTTCTTATCTGACAAATCCACTTCAATTATGATCACAACACCTCCTTAAGCATCCAACAAATTTACACAATCACAATCTTTTATCATACCATATAAAATATCACCTCATTTTCAATAAATCTTAATTTCATCCTTCTTTATAACAACTTAATCAAAGTCAACCTTTTTCCCTAAAACATTTTATTCACCAACATAAAAATTGAATCCGCTCATTCCAAAACACATTGGTCAACTCAATAAAGTCAACACAATATTAAACAAGTCATAAATCAAACATTTCTAACATTAAAGTGGTCGGTTAGCGATCTAACCAAACATACATTGCCTATCATTTGTTCTTCTGCTAGTGTCACTTTGAAGCTTCAATAACTTGATCCAATCTTCAAACTAACTGATGTGATCATAGATATAGCAGTATATGCATCTGTATATTTTTAGTGTATGATCACACACATTAACTCGATCTCAAACACCAGATCCGGTTGATTGCTCCTTGCAATCTATCATCTTCCCGGTTGACTGAACACTTATTCATTTTATCATTTAGTCCTTTAATACTATCGTTTAAACTGGTCTCCTACCTCTAATAGATTATTTTTCCAGAAATGAAAACACCTCAATACAAACCTATGATAAAAATCAGATTATCTTCATCAAATACCAACACGAAGAAGCTATAGAGAGGCCCAAAAACACCAGGCTCAAACCCCTACAAGGAGATAGAGGTTTCCAAACACCCAAACACATCCCCAACCTTCACAGATCCACTGGGATCATCATCCTCATCCTCGTTCTCCCTCCCACCATCTCTAGAATTCAAAATCCCTTTGCTCCCTCAACTCCCTCTCATTCTTTCCTTTAGGTCTTAAATAGAGAAATGCTTCTAAAACCAAGCACACATATTTTGTGAACACACAAAATAATATTGGTGGCATAGAAGTATAGTCCTAAATATTGTCATTTTATCAAATACAACATCAAAAACTATGTACAGACAATAAATGTGATCTTTGAGCTAGAACAAGTATAGACCTTATGATAAATGCAATCATGAAAACATGAAAAATATATTTGTTCAAGTTTGAAACTTAAATAGTACATGGAGACATAAATGACTTGGCTCCCATATGATTATGCAAAAGTTATGAATGAAATCATGATGTATAGGGTTAATATGGAGTTAGGACCATTATGATCCCCACAATATTTACAAGGATGTGATCATGTAAAAGGATAAAAATAAAATTACAATGCATAATATGTTTTCCACAATCTATGCACACATGAAATCATGCCAACCTAAAACTCACATTTCGGATAATATGCCCCCTAAAATTGAGTGCATATATTGGTGTGGATTTAATTTAAGGAGAGGAAAATGTGTAGTTTCCTCATGTGATGATATTTTGGACTTAAGTGTAAATGAAATGACATTATCTTGAAAGATTATGTAGTGAGAGAATTTTTTTGTCTCTAATGTGAAGGAAAGTCATGATAAAGTGCAATTTAGGGTGAAAGTTGAGTACTATGTCACTTTTTCACAAAGGAAATGCACAAAATAAATCTAACTTTTTAACTTCAAGTACTTTAAATACACATATATGTTTTGAATTTCAAAATGCTATAAAATAATAAATGTACAATTTTTAGTGTAGCTTACGTTTGTATTTTTTCTATTTAAAAAAAAAGATATAAAATTTTACATAAAGTTAACACTAATAATTAATTCCTAAAAATATTTAAAAAATTAGGTCAACAAGCCTCCACTTTCACTATAATAAATTTAATTTTTTCTTGATTTTTCCTACTTAACTAAATTAAACATCTACTGCGTAGAAAATATGATAACTTTTTATTTTTCATATAAAATTTTAAAGTCAACTCTACCAAATGTAAGTTTTGATGGGCTTATACTATATGTGTTATCTATTTATCATAAACAAAAATAAATTATATTATTTTGAAACGATCCTCTCTTCTAATGCACCATAATTTAAAAAAAAATTTATATATATATATATATATATATATATATATATATATATATATATATATATATATGATCAGTAAAAGGCCAAGGCCTTTATAATTTTATTAATATTATAAAAAGTAACAAAAATATTCATCCAAACGGACACTGGTAGAAAAGAACGAAGTCAAGAAAACCTCCAATCTTGCCCGGGGATTAGTCATCCACTGAATATGTACATAGAAAAACATAGGGGCATACCCCTATTCACATAAAGGAATATCCTTACAATTAAAGTACAATACTGCTCTGTATACATGAAAGTAATCCTAAATTTTACTGATTACTTCTACCTCTATTTTTACAACACACTCTTTGGCTTTACTTTATATCACTCTTTGGATTCAAGAAAAGAACTTATATTATTTGTTTAGATCTTCTGGAGTCATAGCCTTATCCCATAGATCATGTATTTATATCTGCAAAAAAGGAAAATACCACTGCCTTTTTCTTCAACAAATTGTTAGTAAAGACGGGAACATATTAAGAGACATCATTGCTTTAATTATCCCTGATGTGCTATTAATTAACCAACTAGTTTCAAAATGCTCTGCATGATATCTCTAAAGAGTATCCTTATGTAACTCATTATTCTATTTTCTATTAATTAATGTAAATAAAAACTAATGAATAACTTTCTTCATTTAGTTTGGAATCTATTCATATGTATTATGTTATATACTTTAACTTAAAGGAAATTGTATTTTGATAGTGTGATATTGATTTTATATATATATATGAACTATAACTAATTGAATGTTTGAAGATGCTAAGTTGGTGATCACCGAAATACAGAAAGATAATGCAAGACATTAAATCAGTTAATGGATTGTATTTTCATTGATGTCAACTTGATATAATCTGATTGGTTATATACAAAGAGTCAAAAGACTTCAGAGAATCAAAGAGATAAAGGTTATGCTATCAGTAGTGCATAAAAGTTCAGCATTCACAAAGTGACAACAGACACTGACAGACAAGTGCACACCGACGGAGAGAACCCCAAGAGTAAAGTCATAGTGATGACCGAGCAAGAAACCCGACAAGCGTTACCGACGAGAAGAATCACAAGAATTACCAATGAGCAGAAATTCATAGTGATACTCGACGAATAGACAACCCCGATGGAGATACCCGAGGAGAACTGAAGTGTTGACCAAAGCTAACAAGAGTTAAAACACTGAAAGGAACTGAAGTTTAGAAATGAAAAAATGCTTAGCTGGAAAGAGATAAAGATAGAGTTAACTAGTTGTTAACATTATTTTCTTCAACAAGTTAAAACTAGAGATAAGTAAAAGATTTAAAGTTGTTTTTTTCAGTTGTCAAGGAGAAATCTATGGGATAAAACAGGAGTAAAGCTTTAAAGCAAGATTGGCTAGAATTATAGACCGCACCAAGAACAAGAAAATAAAGAAGTGTGAAATAGTGATATCATGTCTATAAAGAGACAGTCTAATTCATTATGAATTAGGGGAGAGAATAAAGAAAAATGTTGGAGAGAAATTGATGAAGAAAAACTTCATACAGTCCTGATCAATCAAGCTGAGGAAAGAGCTAAAGATTTATGCAGACACCGAGCAACAGAGAAGCATAGCATCACCGAGAATAAATAAGTGCAGCAAAGGTATTGAAAAGAGACATTGATCAGAAAGGTATAATGAGTAATTACAATAGATCTGAAAATATGCAAGTCTAAGTTGTATGTGTGAATAGATCATTTATTGTTTCATTTTAACCATTGATTCAGAAAGTCTCTTAACCAAGCAGGACTTAACAATCCTTTCTATATTGAGATACATCCCAAGGAGTATCAAAAATTTTGATCATGAAGATAGCATGACATGTCAGATACCATTTTAAAAACTACACTAGGTTTGGTCATAGAACGTGGTCATAGAACGTAGCATAGAGATGCCCGATATCAAGTGACAAACTATTCTATTTAAATCCTCTAACAAGGTCACACCTAACAACGTATTTGTAACCTTTAATAGGATTGGCTCTTCACCAAGCTCACTTTAGAAGAGTAAAAATTTTGGGTTACCGGTCCCAAGTGGTTTTTCCCTTAACAGGGTTTCCACGTTAAAAATCCATGTGTCAATGTGTTTATGAGTCATTACATTAGTGTTTTGCATTACACATAACTAAATATGGATTGATCGGTATACACTAAGCAATTTACTATTTTTCAGTAAATGAAATACTGCTAATCGGTAAATAGTAAGAATAAGGTTTAAAAGAGAACTCCGAGCAGTAGTTATTTGTTATGATTATTTTAAGGCATACATCTTGTAGGACTGAAGGTAACTAGATGCTTAATATTGTAGTACTAATTTTTGGGTTGATTTATTGGAATATTTTTTAGGCTACTGATTCACCCCCCTCCCCCATCTCAGTTATTCCAACAATTGGTATCAGATCTTGTGTGCTTAGAAAGGGAGTTTAACAGCTCAAGCTAAAGATCACAAGATGAACAAACGAGATGTGCCCAAGTTGAATAAAGACAACTTTTCATCATGGAAAAGAAGAATAAGACTCGACCTATCAGGTACTAGAAATGATGTTGTTCAATAATTAGATACTAAATATGTGTTTCCTACAGGACCTCACAGACTTGAGTAATTGAGAGAAAAGCATGAGCATAATTGCATGATGATAGAACTTGCTTCCTCACTCTCTTATGCTAAGTTTGAAGATGTCAAAACTTGCACCTCTACAAAAAGAATGTGGGATAAATTGAAGCTGGTACATGGAGGAGATGCTAATGTGCTAAGAGCTAAGGTAGAAAGCCTAAGAGGGAGGTTTGATGACCTAAGGATGAAAGAAGGAGAAAATATCACTCAGTATAGCTGCAGAATCAAAGAGGTAGTTAATGCTATCTGAGGAGTTGGAGGTGTACTTGAAAAAAATACAGTGGTAAGTAAAATCCTAAGAACCTTACTTCATGTATATGCTATTAGAGTATCTGCTATACAAGAAATGAGAGCAGTTGCAAACAATACTGTTACTCTAGATAGTCTAATTGGTAGACTGATTTCACTTGAGATGAATAACTTTGATAATAGTATCTTACCACCTATAGAATCTGCATTCAAATCTTCTTTGAAAATAAGTAAATCAATACATAAATACACTATGTGAAATGATAGTGAAAGTGATAGTCATGATCAAGATCTTGATGATATTGAAGCACTAATGGCAAGAATATTCATAGAGACAAAGGTAGATACAAAGGTAAATTACCACTTGTATTTTTTAATTGTAAAGAGGTTGGACACTTTGCTGCAAGATATCCTAACAGAAGAAAAGATGACATAAGTAATGACAGAACATATGAAAAGAAACAAAGATACCATTGAACTTACTGATCCTACCCAAAAGATGGGACCTGGCACTCATACTAGGTCTAAGAAGTAGAAGGTTGATGATCAGGATATTCAAAAGCTGAAAGACAATGTGAAGACTACGCAGACTCAGCTGGAGGAATCTAAGAGCTTCCTGAAGACTTTGTCTTGATCTCGGTGCTGGTGGCTTTTTTTCTCTGTTTCTCTTCCAGCGTCTTTTTTGTTTTTTTGCTTAGTAGGTGTTTATTGTTGAATCTGGGATTTGTCCCTTTGTAGCTTGCTTCTTTCCTTGGGGCTGCTTGTTGTTCTTTGGGTTCTCATGTCTATCTCTCATCTCTTTTGTTAAAGGGTTTTGGGGTCCCTTCAAAACCTATTTTTACCGTAATCAAAAACATATGAAAAGAAGTTTGATAGAGGTGATAACAGAGATTACCGAAGCAACTGACAATCTTACAGAAGAGATACCCAAGACTACAATGAAAAATGAAATCAATCTTGTTACCTATCTAAGAACAAAGTTGATGATACTGACACCGAATCTGATGAAGACATTGAGATAGTATTTGTAGCCATGAAGGATGATTCAGATGAAGAAGAAGAAAGGTATGTAGAGACTGCACTCATATCTAAAGTTAGTAAGAATGATGTTTGGATCATAGATAGTGGTTGCACTCACCACATGACCAGTGATAAACAAAAGTTTGAAACTTTTGAGTACTATAATGGTGGTTCAGTAAGAATGGGAAATGATACACCTTGTCCAGTTGAAGGTAAAGGAACTATAATGTTGAATAACCTGATAAAATGTGAAAATGCTTACTGGGTAAAAGGACTTAATTATAATCTATTGAGTGTTTCACATATGAATAACATGGGTCACTGAGTAGCATTTGAAAATAAGAAGGCAAATATCTTCAATGAATTAGGAAGGTTGATCGGAACTGGTGAGCAAACAAAAGGTAACCTTTTCTATCTTGATACCATTAACACCACTTGTTTAATGGCTAGAAAAAAAGACATGTGGTTATGGAATAAAATACTATTCCATGTGAATTTTGACAACATGATAAAGATAAAAAATAAAAGAAAAGTAAGAGGCTTACCGAGAATGTCTAAGCCTGAGCATATCATGTGTAAGAATTGTCAAAAAGGTAAGATCAAAAAGTCTAGTTTCAAGACTAAAGCTCATACATCTGATGCAATTTCAGAATTAGTCCATACTAATCTATGTGGACCCATGAGGACAAAGAGTTACTATGGTGATAGGTATTTCATTCTCTTTGTAGATGATTATTCTAGAATGATGACATTTATGTTTTTAAAACATAAATCAGAAGCATTCAAGATGTTTAAATGGTATAAGGCTATGGTAGAAAAACAAAGTGGTAAGGAATTGAAATGCTTAAGGTTAGATAGAGGAGGGGAGTTTATTTCAGATGATTTCACTATCTATTGCAATGAGCATGGAATTTAAAGATAGGTTTTTGCACCAAGAACACCATAGAAAAATGGGATTACTAAGAGGAGAAATAGATCAATTGTTGACTGTGCAAGACCACTGATGAATGAGAAAAGAATCACTCAAAATTTCTAGAGGGAAGCTGTCATTTTTTCTATCTACACAATGAGCAAAGTACAATTTAAGGACACAAAGAAGACACCCTATGAGCTTTGGTATGGTTACACACCCAATGTAAGTTACTTCAGTATTTTTGGTAGTCAATGTTATATTTTGAAAGATGATAGAAATGGAAAGCTTGACTCCAAAAGTGAAGAAGATATCTTTCTAGGGTATTCCACCAAAAGCAAGGCTTATAAATGTCTTAACAAGTCCTCTAACAAGATCATTGAAAGTACAAATGTAAGAATAGATGAATTTGCAGAAAAGAATGATAAGGAAAGCATAAAAGAACCAGAAGACTACAAAAGGTTTATTTACATCGAAGAACCTGACACTCTACCCGAGCAACAGTGTATTTCTCTCAAGCAACAAAACATTGCACTCGAGCACTAGGTTGCAATTACCAAAAATTAGGATAATCCTCAAGATGATGTTCTGAGCGATGGAGATCAGAATGAAGGTCAAGATGATGATCAGAATGATGAACACAGAGCTGAATCAAAAAATTTCAAGTATGTCAGAAGACATCATCCACAGAATCAGATCATAGGAGATAAGAAGGCTGGAATGAGAACTAGAAGTAAGTCACTAAACACTAGATGTTTAATTTGTGATTTTGAGCCTAAATCTGTTAATACTGCACTTGAAAATGAAGGATGGGTAAGTGCTATGAATGAAGAAATAGAATAAATTGAGAAGAACAATACATGGACACTAGTACCGAGATGAGATGACAAAAATGTCATCGGTACCAAATGGATATTCAGAAACAAGCCAAATGAGAATGGAGAAGTCACCAGAAATAAAGCAAGATTAGTATGCAAGGGGTATGCACAAGAAGAAGGTATTGATTATGGAGAAAATTTTGCACCCATTTCTAGACTGGAAGGAGTTAGAATCTTACTTGCTTATGTTGCATTCAAAAGATTCAAGGTATACCAGATGGATGTTAAATTTTCATTCCTAAATGGAATACTGGAAGAAGAGGTATACATTGAACAACCAGAAGGGTTTGTTGATCTAGACAAGAGAAACATGGTATGTAGACTACATAAAGCCTTGTATGGATTGAAACAAGCACCTAG
>MU226068.1:10809904-10823629 GCA_018584345.1 Thuja plicata | reverse complement strand
CTAAATGGAATACTGGAAGAAGAGGTATACATTGAACAACCAGAAGGGTTTGTTGATCTAGACAAGAGAAACATGGTATGTAGACTACATAAAGCCTTGTATGGATTGAAACAAGCACCTAGAGCCTAGCATGAAATATTTCACTCCTATCTCATTAGCATTAAATTTGTAAGAACAAGTGAAAATAGCAATCTGTACTTAAAAGAAGATACCAATGGTAATATTCTGATTGTTGAAATATTTGTTGATAATATCGTATTTGGGGGAAATGAAATGTTATGAAAATCCTTTGCTAATGAAATGAGAAAAGAGTTTTAAATGTCTATGTTTGGGGAGATCAAATTCTTTCTTGGTCTACAGATTCTTCAACAAGAAGCAAGCATATATATCACTCAGTCTAAATACATCAAGGAATTGTTGAAGATATTCAAGATGGAACATTCCAAGCCAGTTGGAACACCTATGGCAACTGGATGTAAGCTGACAAAAGAAGACAAATCAAATGAGGTAAATCAGACCTTGTATAGATCAATGATTGGCAAACTAATGTATGTTGTTCATACCAGACCAGATATAGCACATGCAGTTGGAATAGTTTCAAGATTATCTGCTAATCCCAAAGAATCACATATGACTATTGTCAAGAGAATTCTGTGATATCTGAAGAACACCGAGGACTATGGCTTATGGTATAAAAAAAGGGAAAATTTGAGCTTCAAGTCTATATAGATGTTGATTGGGATGGAAACATAGATGACCAAAAGAGCACAACTGGAGGAGCATTCCTCATGGGTGACAAACTTGTCACATGGATCAGCAAGACTCAAGGATGCATCTCATAGTCTACTACAGAAGCAAAACATGTGGCTACTACTACAAACTGCTCAAATATTACATGAATCAAACAGTTGTTGGAAGGTATGAATATGAAGATTCTTGAACCAGTGATTATCTATTGTGATAATACCAATGCAATTAACATATCAAAGAATCCAGTCATGCATGCAAATACTACGCATATTGTTAGTAAACAGATTGTTCTTTTCAACTTAACTCCAAAATACCCAAAATGCTTAAGAACAATCTAATATAATAGTTGGGAAATTATTATTCAAGAAACTAATTTCCCTCTGAATTTAAAGGTTCAGCTCCCTTATATGAATATTTTCAGTGAATTTTTCTCTTTCCTAATCTAACAAGAGTATGTTCTTAACCCGAGAATAGAAGAGGAAAACCAAGCTAATCCTAGGCAGGAAATAGCTCAGGCGGGATGAATTCCACTCTAAATCTAGCCAACACTGAGATTTCATCAATCAGATTAACTCCCAAATTTGGTGATGCATGAACTTCTACTGAAAATGCAGATGCAAGACTAGAAACTAATGATGAAACAACAATGAATCAATCTATATCATGAGAATGTTTCCAAAATTTAAAATAACAACGAGTTTCCCCTTTTGCTAATTGTATCAAATCATAATACAAAGCTCTAGTTTGAACACAGATTATAAATCCAACTTCAAAGAAACACCCAAATTCAACAGAAAGATAAATACAATGCAAATCGAACAGATAAAACAATCGCATTCAGGCATACAAATTTGAATTGGCAAAATGTTATCTTTCACACCAAAATTTAGCCAACCTTTGTATTGATTTTAGAAATAGTACATATAGGATCCTAGATTGGGCCGTTACAAGAAAGGGGAGAATCAAAATGGTTCAACTTCCCCAACTAGAAACGATAACTGAAAGATTTATCGGTTAAAATAGTATCAAAAATACTACAAGGGGGAATCTATTTAAGCTTTAGTTTCCTTCCCCTTGTCTAATTTATCCCTATAGGTTGTAATAGCTATAATGACTTGAATGAGTTCTTCATGCCTGTTGACATGGACGTCAGTGTATCGAATGAGCCACTTGGAATGTTCCTTGACGAGAATCTTGATGGCATCAATCCGATCTTTCAGTTCCTCCATCGCTCTAAAGATGCATCCACTCAATTGTTGGAGTTCTGGTATTTTGTCTAGATGAGAGGTAGAATATTCTGTCAGTTTATGAAAATAACCAAAAAATGAATTTTTCATATTGGCTACTCTGATTATTGCTTTGCCCTAACCACTAGTCTATGATTCTGTATGAAGCCCTAAGAGGAGTTTGAAATCTTTTCTCTGCTCTTCTTTGATCTTGACATCTGTCTGTTGCAATCCTGCTTCAACCTGGATGATCATTTTGATCTTAAACTCTAGGCTCTGAAGCCATTCAATCAAAGGCTCACCTCCTTTTTATAAAATCTTAGCTTTTAGAGCTTCTTTAGTCTTCATTTTTACTACCACATGCAGCATAACTATACATTCCTGGCATTTCACCCTCTCTAACGTGAGAGTCTGTAGGTCCATAGAAATGTTATTTCTCTCTACCTCCAACCTTAAAAGAGTGTTACCTAGTTTCTCAACCACTACTAGTCCCTCAAACTCGAGCCTCTCAATCCATCATTTACCAATATTCCCATAATGTCAGTCTTCTTGAAACTTATCCAGAATGGCTTGGTTCTCCATAGCACTAGGGTCAAAGGTGGTTTGGGTGCTGGAAACGCTTGCAAGCAGAGTGAGGAGCTTCTTGATGAAGTTGGTCAGCTCAACCACTTCTGCCTTAAGTTGAACTTTGGCAGTCTTGAGCTCCTCGAGCTCTTCTTCTATCACTACATTGGTAGATTTCCACCAATCCACCTTGGTATCATGTTGAGCCAACCCCATGTCAAATGACTGCAATTGAAAATCTGAAGCAGTAATGTCCTTCAATCTTCCTTCCTCAATTGGCTTGGCCACTCCCATGGTGAAGTGCCCAGTCTCAAAATCACAAACCAGGGTAGACATTGTCTTCACTTTCTTCTATTTTCTCATGGAGGCCTTGGGTTGAATAGCTCACAACAGAGTGTCTTTGCTGGTAGTCCCTTCTTTTTCCCTCTTCCTCTTGTGTTGCAGAGTATGTTCTATCCATGACTTTGCGCTAGTAACTTTGTTGGCAAAAACCAACTCCTCAATGAACAATTTCCTGATAACTGGAGGTGTAGCCTTTGGTCTCAAAGAAAATGGATTTACTAAAGTAGGAGAAGAGGAAACCAAATTTTCTACTGAAGCGACCCTCTAATTCTTTCTGGATTCTCCTTCTGATTCTATGGTTGAAGGAGTATCTTCACCTACTTCCACTATGATGGGAGACCCTCTCCTAGGAGAATCCTAGGTTGGGGTGTCAACCGGTACATCTTTTGTGACTGATTTTATCAACTGCTTTGGTTCTGCATCTTTGGTGAGCTCCTTTTTTGTCCTGATATTTGTGAGTGGACCTTCTCCACAAGTCTTCTCCAACATGATTTTTTTCTCAGCAGGTTCATCACCTCCTCCCACCGACTGGGTTGATCCTTTGGCAACAATTGGGATTTTTACTGACAAAGTGGTGTCAGTACTAGCAGTTTCCTTTGTTGGAGTTCATTGAGTAGGAGGCTTCCTTTCTAATCTCTTCCTTCGGCCTGCAGTCCATTCAACCCATTAGTCTATTCCTTTGTAGATACCCTCCATCAGAGTCGTTAAATCGCTAATGGCTTGGTCCAGCATGGGTTCAAAACTGACAGTGGTGAGCTTTATCTCCTCTAGATATGTATCATCATACATATGATTTCCATCATCTTCTAGCCCCTCTACTGTAATGTTAACATTGAACCTTTTGATTTGTTTAATAGTTAACTGGGTTTAGAATCTCTCTCTGCTTTCCAAATCATGCTTACAATTTGCCTAGTAGTCTTAAATATCATGTACATGATGAATTGCACGACTCATTTGCAATACATCCCTGGCATAGTTCACTGGATCATATTGTAGTCTGAAGACATCGTAGGCTTCCAAAGAAAACTTCTTTGAGAATGTCTTGAGAATATTCTTCACCTTTGACCCGGATGCACATCTGTAAGCTCCGATGGTCATGGGGAAATTGTATCCCTTCTTCTTAGCCTCAACACAGAGTAAGTTCACCTGGAGTGCCTACCTGATTACTTCAATCAACACGATCATATCAGTAGGATACCTGGGCAGCTTCAAAGGGAAATCATCAAAACCTGCAAGATGAAGATATGAGAAACCTCTAAATTGAATGAAATGGCATCCAAATTGGTTGATGAAAGCCATGGCTTTGAGGGAGAATCTCCTTTCTGGACAACCTTGTAACTCCCTACACAATCTCATTGTGAATGCATCATTAACCCGAAGATACTTAGCATAACTATTATGTAATTGCAAAGAGGGGAAAAATTCATAACTCTTGACATCATTAGGGAATTCCTCTAATCTGGGAAGACCTGGTCAAATTTGGAGTGTAGCTAGAATGTATAAGAGGACCGAAGACAAGTAAAATTCATTTTGGCATTTAGCTCTATCTAGGGCCTCCGAGAGATTCTCACTTACCATAAGCGCCCAATCTATGAAGTGATGCTGGGAGCAGATTACCTGAACCAGGAAAAAGTGATGGTCGAAAAAATTGAGTGCCTCACTCTCACCTCTGATCTTGTGGAGTAACACCAGGATGTCAACAATCTCCAGCTTCATATTAGTGTCATATAATGTCTTCGGTAGCTTCCCTTTGGTGCTCTTGGGTTCTTGAAACCATGCTTTCATTATCTCTTTCTTCCAGACTGACTTTTTGGCAATATATTCAGTCACCGCTCGACTGTATGTCACTTCTGAATACTCGGCTTGCTCTGGGATGTGAAGCGAGATCTGGACCGATTCCTTGTTGATAGATAATAGCACGGTATCATTAGGAAAGAGAATTTTCCTGGTATCTAGGTTTTACTGAGCAATGCATTCCCAGATCAATTCTGGGGCTTGAACAGCCACAGAGAAACCAACGGCCTCAACTAATTCGTTCTCCTTCAACTTCTCTGTAATTTGATGTATTTGGTCCACTTTTAATCTGTTCTGGAAGTTCTGCATGTCAAAGAACTTCAGAGATGTATCTGAAATCTTATGCCATTCAGAAGTAATGTCATTCATCCCATCGAATCCCATGATTCTGCAAGCCATGCTTCTGATGATTTGTATTTTGAAATTGGGAATGTCTCTTAGGGATGCAGGAGCAAGGAATAGCTAAAATATGAGACTTTGAATTCAAAACAATTTGGCGAATAAATGGTGGCTCTTTTTTGCAAATTTCAATTGATTTTATAACTTTTGAATTCTTACCTTAAACGGCTAACTTCCCATGCCACATGAATGAAAAGACCCCAACATTATGAAAAAGCCCGTTATGAAGTAAAACAACTTTATTTGAATTAATTACCTTGCTTTTACAGGCCATTAAGAAATGTCTTTTCACTTTTAGTAACTGCAACGGTAACTTTTCTGAGGTAGCGGAAAATCACTTTTCCACTTCTCCTTTGGCGGAGAAGTTCTTTTGGAGTACTCTCGGTTCAGAAGTCTGCCAAGGGAAAAATTTAGTCTATCAGGATGCCAAAATGGCATGTGTCAATTTCATTCACCTTATTTATATCTCAGATACTTTATGAGACATGTTCTTCCTCAAAATCACTTTATTTAAATGATTTGGCTGAAAACATACCTTGTGGGTCAAAACCAGCCTGTAGGAGTAGGGGAGAAGCCATTTTCCACTTTTTTGCCTTTGGCTTATTTCCACAATTTCTTGCTATTGAATCATTCCCTTTGGCTTATAGAGGTGTAATCCAGACACAACAACCCCTCTTAAGCCTAAATGATCCATTTTAGCACTGTACTTCTTGCTGAGACATCACTTAGTAGTCATCGACAGAAGATGCACTTTGTTGATACTTTTCCGCCGGTGGAGAAGCAGAAACCCGATTCTCTGCCAAGTTGCAAAATAAAGAATTATGGATAAATACTTTCATTGTGTGTAATACCGATGTTAGAAATATTCAAACCATAGTCTTTACCTGAATGGGAACTTAACCTACCCGAATAATACATAAACTCAGATACAGATTCCCACTAGCTTACAAAAGAGAAGGCAATTGGGAAAAATCTGGTAAAGGCTCCCTAGCCTAAGGGAAATATTTCTAGACTTAGAATCAGGACTAACAAGAAGCTAGCAAGACCACCACTATACATTAAACACTCACTTTTGTCCAAAAGGTATGTGGACCAAAAGTGGGGCAACAGCTGGCTCTGTCTGGGGACTTGGACATTCACATGTCCAAGCAAGGAATCTCAAATCTCTAGTTTCGCAAAGCTCAACAAAAGGCAGCTCACAAAAAACTAAAGCAAGACATGGAAAGGAAAAATAGAAAGGGAACCTAACTAGGAAAACAAAAGTAGGAACTAAACGTAACTATTGTACAATACAGGGGTTACCTGTTTTCAAATTAAATCTGATAGAGCTTCAAATCATGACCATTATACGTTAGGGGTAGTGCTTTTCCATGTGGATATGTCAATTTGAAAGAATTTTTCTCTAACGCTTGATGAATCTTGAAAGGTCCTTTCCATAGTGTTTCAAATTTTCCATGCATGCCCTTGGGTACCATACGCTTGTCCCACAACAACACCATATCTCCTATCATAAATTTTTGGGATCTACTCTTTTTGTCAAACAAACTCTTTACTTGTATCTGATGCTGTGTAATGTGGTCAACCATTTTCTCTCTTTCTTCCTCCAGTTTGTTTAGGTATAGAATCCTCTTCTCTAAACCATTTTAATATATGCCATCTTCTACTATCATTCTCAGTTTGTAGGTTGCTAGCTCCAGTGGTAATGGAAGGCTAGCCTCTACTCCGTAAACAAGTTCAAAAGGGGATACACCTATAGCTCTTTTGGGAGTCACACTATCTTCCTAGAGGGCTTCATAGATTTTCTTGTGCCAGGTTCTCTGGTTGTCTGCTACAAGCTTCTTCATGATATTCACCAAGTTTTTATTACTGGATTTGACTTGACCGTTCCCCTGAGGGAAATAGTTAGAAGAATGACTAACCATGATGTCATACTTGAAACAAAATTCAATAATTTATTGAGGAGAAAAGTATGTTGTGTTATCCATAACTAACTTAATAGGCACACCAAACCTTACTAGGATGTTTTCTTTGATGAATTCACATACTACTTTTGAAGTAGTCCTCTTGGTTGCTTTCACCTCCACCCACTTTGTGAAGTAGTCGGTCGGAGTGATTATGTAGGTATGACCTGCACTGGATGTAGGATTTATAGGACCAATAAAATAGAGGCCCCATTGTTGAAAAGGACCTTCAATTATCACCGGTATCAGAGGTAACGCTGCTAACTGTGGCTTTCCAATAAACATTTTTCATTTCTCACACTTTGCTACCCAGTGGTAAGCATCTATGAACATTCTTGGCCAGTAATAACAATGCCTCAGGATCTTGAATGTGGTGACTGACAAGGACAAATGTCCTCCGTAGGCTTCATCATGAAATACCTTTAACAACTTCTCTTGTTGTTGTCTATCGACACATCGGAGAAAGGTCTCGTCTATTGATCTCTTATATAACCTATCTTCCTTGATAACATACTTAGAAGCCTTCAGTTTTAGGTCTCTTCTTTTCTTAGAAGTCAGCCCTCCAGGGTATTCCCCATATGTAAGGAAGAATATGATGTTTTCAAACCAGGGTTCTTGCATACTTACTGCCAAAACCAATTGTGTAGCTTTTAGATCTTTGCCTGTTTGGTTTTCCGCCATGGCCCTACATAGTGCATTGCCTCTTACCAGCTTTGTGGGCTTGATCTCCACATCATATTCTTGCATTTTAGCTACCCATGCTCCTTTGTTGTTGCATCCTACATCCTACTGAGTCAATATACTCTTTACTATGATATCAGGTACATACACAAGAGAATGTGAGTGTAAGATGTAGAATCTAAAATTCTTTAAAGCCTTAATGACTGTGAAAGCGTGTTTTTCAGTTTGGGAATATTTCAGCTCATGATTTTTCAGAGGCATGCTCATAAAATCAATAGGAGCTTGGACTCCCTCCTCATTTTCCTACATGAGAATGGCTGATAGAGTATGTTCAGAAGAATAAAAATAGATTACAAAGTCTTTCTTGTAATCTGGGTGACATAACACTAGAGCATTGGCTATGGCATTCTTTATGTTTTTGAAGGCTTGCTTACCGGGTTCATTCCACTTTAAATTCACATTTCCCTTCATCATATCAACTATACATTTAGTAATCTCTGAAAAATCTGGAACAGACCTTCTGAGAAAGTTAACTTGACCAAAAAATATTTTACTCCAGTTTTATTCACAGGTAAAATCAATTGCTGAATAGCTCTGACCCTTTCTGGATTGATTCTTATGCCTTCTTGGGAGACAATGTGACCTATAAATTTCCCCTTGATTACATAGAAGATAGAATTCTTGGGATTTAATGAAATCCCATCCTCTTGACACCTTTGTAATACTTTCCTTAAGTCACTTATATGATCTATTCTTTTCCTAGAGAACACAGTAAAATTATCCAAGTACATACCAATTATTTTATTCTTCATGTCACTAAAGGAAAGGTCCATACCTCTCTGAAAAGTAGCTCCAGCATTGATCATCCCAAATGTCATTTTTTAGTAAGCGAAAGTGCCCCACGGGGTGGTGAACGCCATTTTATGCTGGTCCACTTTCTCAACTTCTATCTGATTATATCCTGAAAAGTCGTCCAACATAGACATCATTTCAGCTCCGGATACAATCTGTAGTAAGTGATCCATATTGGGAGGAGCATAATTATCTTTCAAATAAGATTGGTTAAGATTTTTGAAGTCTACACAGATTCTTATCTCTCCGTTCTTCTTCCTCATAGGCACTATGTTTGCCACCCAGGTAGAGTGGTGTATAGGATAGATGATCCTTGCTTTAAGCATTTTATCTACTTCCTTGAATATTGCATCCGCAACTTTGGGATTATAGTTCCTTTGCTTTTTCCTAAATGGGGTAGCTTCAGGTTTTAAGGGGGTTTTATGTTTGAATTTCCCACCCATAAAACTTTTCAGGTCCTCATAGCTCCAAGAAAAAATGTCCGAGTATTCTAGGAAGAGTTTCCTTGCCTCATTCCTTTCTTCTTCAGTACAACACTTCCCAATGTTGATCATCTTGAGATCTTTCTCAGTTCCAATATTCATTCCTTCATACTCGCCAGTAGTAGGACCCCTTTCAATTCTTTTCTTCTTCACAAATGTGTCATGCCTATTGAAGAGTTTTTCAAGAGTAACTAGATGGGGCGGGATGATATTACCTTGTAATTGGATAATATCTGACTTATCTTTATTTTTCTTATCTAGATGATCTCCTTTATGATCATCATGGACCTGTTTGTGGAAGTCACCACCACTCTCTAGAAAGAGAAGGAGATTCTTGTCATCTTTGAATACTTGCCAATTTTCCACATTGTCAGGTACAGATGGTCGATATATGACTTCCACTTGGTACTTCTTGTCTTTGAATTCCAGATGGGAAAGGAGTAGTGAAGTTGACACAACTAGGGAGTCCTCTTTGGAAATCAACTCTCTCAACACTGATTCAATAAAGAATGCATCTAGTGTTTCTATCTCATCCCATACTCTAATCCTATAGTTCTTTAATCTGTGATTTTTAACAGAATATTGATTCTTAACCTGGTGCACAATAAGATCTACATCACCACGAGCTCTCAAAATATTCACACCTTTTTCCTTTGTAGTGATGATTCCTAATAGAAGGGCTTCGTATTCAGAAGTATTGTTGGTATTTCCAAATTCTAGTTTATAAGCCAAAGGCTCACATATCCCATCTGGTGATATCAAGACCACACCTGCACCAGATCCTGACAAAGCACAACTGCCATCAAATTCAAGTGTCCAGATTTGAGAAGACTCTTCTTTGGTAGAAAATTCCTTTCCCAATTCTCCTGTTTTCACTTCCTCATCATGATCATCAGTAAATAGGATATAGTTTCCAAATTCCAATTCTTGATACAAAATTTGGGCTTTAGGATCATCTGACTTCAGCACTATAAACTTAGCTTTCTCTTCCAGGACCAGTTTAATTTTTTTATTACCCACCAAGATTAAAGCTTGAGACCAATCTAACTTTATTTCTCCTCCTAGATCTCTGTAGAAACTCCTACTTAGCAAAAAACCATAGCTAGCAGGTATATCAGCAACTAGAATCGTTAACAACATCTTCTTCTCAAGATGCACTACCAGAGCCACTTGAGCATCTTTAATTTTTCCAACTAGAGGTACTTTCTTAGAGTCCATAGAATAGCACCTACCATGAGCTTTAGTAAGGGTAAGTCCCAAAGCTTTAGCTACTGTTGATGGCATCACATTATCTGAGGCTCAAGAGTCTATTATACAATTGCTCAACTTGCATCCATTAATATATAAAGACACATAAAATGGATCAGGCTTCTAACCTAGGCAAGTAGCTAATAGAGATGATTCACCTTGCTCAATGGGTTCCACAAAAATTGAATCATTTTCTATAGTAGTCATGATGTTCTGGTTTAAGTTCTGATTCCCTTCAGTACAGTAATCTACTAATTTTTGCAATTCTATAGGATTAGACTTGAGATAATCTATGGGAGAGATTTGAATTCGAGAGTCCTTATAGAATTGAATAATATCAAAAGAGTTATGCTCCTTACCTGGTTGTAGAATTCTCATGCCTTAATTTGCTTCTTTAGGTTTGGAGGTAGACACTTCATTACCTTTAGGTGGGAGAGAAGGGGCAGGACCTTTATCTTTCTGGCTCCTGGTCAAGACTGTATAGGAAGTCCCATCTATGGTCACATAACATGTTGCTCCTTGTTCAGAATCAGACTCATACTCTAAATATAAATTTTCAAAGTCACCATGTGAGTATGAATTTGGTTCAGCTTCGGAGACTCCAACATTCCATTCATTATTTTGATGCATTTTCCAGGCACGGGCTACATCAGGGGATCTTTCTCCTTCGTGATATGTAGTTAGATGAAATGCGCACATATTCCCTCTTTTAAGAGGGGCTTCAATAACTATTCTTTGTGGTGGACCAGTTAATTGCAATGTTTTACTGTCAGAATGCCTCCCATCATTGCTCCTTTCAGGTTGCTCTTGATAATTCCATTGATAAGGATTATTGAATCTAGGGAGTTGCCTTTTGAAGGTGATGAATTCATTTGACAATTTTTGGATCATCTCATCAGACGATGTAGTACCACTAGTACTGGCTCTTGACTGTATCTCTCTCTTCCATTTCCCAGATGAAATCATGTGGTCTTCAAGTTCCATGACAGTCCTCTGTGTAGCATCTAAACCAGCAGGGTTCACTCTTCTTAGATCATAATTGATGTCTGGTGGCATAGCACTTATAAAGAATGTTTTCAAATTTCCCGCCGTAGGTCTGTCACCCACTGGAATATGATTTACACACTTATTGAATTTGGCTATGAAATCTCTCATACTAATAGAAGGCTCTTTCTTGATAGAGGTCAATTATGTCAGGAGAGCATGTTCATCTTCCAAAGTTTTGAACCTTCTCTCAAAAGCAGCTCTCATGGAGGCCCAGTCTGTAATAGAAGAATTTGGCAGGTGATGAAACTAATCAGTGGCACCCTCAACAAGTGTCTCGACAAATAATCTGACAGCCACATCCTCTTCTCATACTGCTAGAATATTGATCGAGGCAAAGAATGCAACAATATGTTCATCTATAGACACTTTCCCATCTCCAAAATTTTTTAGAAAACTCTTTCTAGATCTTGAGGGATGAGGATTATATGCTACTAATTGCAGGGGTCCAACTACAGCGGCCCAAGGGAGTGCCATCGTTATTTGAGGTAAATAAGAGGTTAGATTGATAATAGGGGGAGCAACTACTCTGTGTAATGTTAACACTTGGCAAGTGGTAGATAGAAGAGTAGACTACTTAGGGGGTGAAGAAGGTCTGCTCTAGCTTTTTGCATTTCTATTTCTTCAGCAAGGTACTTCAAGTAGAGAAAAATTAATATCCGCAAGTCTCTCAAATATTGGATCTGTACTTCCTTCTCTCTTTGTGCTCTTGAGAAATCTTTTAGGCTCTATATTTTTTACTAATTCTATGCCCTAACTTCATGCTCGACTTGGTGCTATGCTCTTCTTTAATTTCTCCTTTGGAATGCTCTTTCAAGTGCTTTTTCTTTAGCTTCTTCTTTCTCTAGCACTTGACTAGCATTTATGTAATGTTTGGTGCTTCTTCTGTTCCTCCAGGCAAAAGTGTTCAGCGAAGAAATAAGGTCCTCTTGATCGTCTTGAAAACCAAGATTTGGTTGGAGTACAGGAAATATATTTTCATGGGGAAGCACCATCTTTCCTCATGATATGCTTCTGGTGTAACGACTATTCGTCTCCCTAATAGAGTCGCCAAAAATATTTTAGTAAACAGATTGTTCTTTTCAACTTAACTCTAAAATACCCAAAATGCTTAAGAACAATCGAATATAAAAGTTGGGAAATTGTTATTGAAGAAACTAATTTCCCTTTACATTTAAAGGTACAACTCCCTTATATGAATTATTTTCAATGAATTTTGCTCTTTCCTAATCTAACAGGGGTATGTTCTTAACCCGAGAATAGAAGAGGCAAACCAAGCTAATCCTAGGCAGGAAATAGCTCAGGTAGGATGAATTCCACTCTAAATCTAGCCAACCTTGAGATTTCATCAATCAGATTAACTCCCAAAATTGGTGATGCATGAACTTCTACTTAAAATGCAGATGCAAGACTAGAAACTAATGATGAAACAATAATGAATCAATCTATATCATGAGAATGTTTCCCAAATTTAAGATAACAACGAGTTTCCCCTTTTGCTAATTGTATCAAATTGTAATACAAAGCTCTGGTTCAAACACAGATTATAAATCCAACTTCAAAGAAACACCCAAATTCAACAGAAAGATAAATACAATGCAAATGGAATAGATAAAACAATGGCATTCAGACATACAAATTTGACTCAACAAAATGTTATCTTTCACACCAAAATTTAGCCAACCCTTGTATTGATTTTAGAAATAGTACATATAGGATCCCAGATTAGGTCGTTACAAGAAAGGGGGAGAACCAAAACGGTTAAAATTCCCCAACTAGAAATGATAACTGAAAGATTTATCGATTACAATAGTATCAAAAATAGTACAAGGGGGAATCTATTTAAGCTTTAGTTTCCTTCCCCTTGTCTACTTTAGCCCTATAGGTTGTAACAACTCTAATGACTCGAATGAGTTCTTCATGCCTATTGATGTGGATGTTAGTGTATCGAATGACCCACCTAGAATGTTCCTTGGTGAGAATCTTGATGGCATCAGTCTGATCTTTCAGTTCCTCTGTCGCTCTAAAGATGCATCTACTCAATTGCTGGAGTTCTGGTATTTTGTCTAGATGAGAGGCAGAATCTTCTGTCACTTTATGCAAATAATCGGAAAATGAATTCTGCATATTGGCTACTCTGATTATTGCTTTTCCCTGACCACTGGTCTGTGATTCTATATGAATTCCTAAGAGGAGTTTGAAATCTTTTCTCTACTCTTCTTTGATATTGACATCTATCTGTTGCAATCTTGTTGTAGACACCTAAAATTGACCAGGTGTATCTCAAGCATTCCAAACTATAAATCTCAGCCAAATGCCTTAAAATGTCATCTCAATGCAAAACAAATGGATCAAATCAAATGGAAAAAAATCAAATCAAAT
>MU226068.1:10709156-10787130 GCA_018584345.1 Thuja plicata | reverse complement strand
TATATATATATATCATTCATTTACTCTATAATTGTATATTTAGATACACTCTTAAAATCTTTGGTGTTTTTATCCTATTTACTCCATAAAAATTTTATATGGAGACCAAATCTAAACCAGATAGCTTCTATAAAAAAAACCAATGTTAGCTCATACCATAACATGCACACAGATCATTCATGATCATGATACAAAATTGAGGATTCCTATCCTGAAGTCAGTACACATTTCAAGATTTATGTGCTAACTTCAAGATAAGAGATCTTCATGAAATATGTACAAAGAATGAATCCTATAAACATACATATATTAAATATTGAAATTGTAGATGACAACCACTAACATTTATCAAAATATTCCTTTAAATAGAGAATCTATAACTCTTGTTACAGAGTCCCATAATAAGATGCCTATCTAAGTAGTATTCACTTTCTCAGTTTACTATTTTTAACCGATATTACATACTTTCTATAGATTATGCTTGCAATGATTCTTTAAAATATCTCTGTATTTATGAGTCATAATATAGAAGTTTTTTCAGCTTAATCTATACTTTCTAAACCTTTGTTTTTAAACAACTAATTACTTAATCGAGAGTATCCTATCAAAAATTAAGTCTGATTATCCAAGTTTATCTATACTATCATAATTCAAAATACTTGACTTGCCCCCAAATTATATTGAGCTACAAAATATTGGGTTCTTAACTTTCTTAAGGAGCTAAATTTCCTCATCCAAATTCACATCCTGCTTATTGTTTTCTAATATGCTTGGACTTTTATATAGCCATCCTTTTTTGACAAAGATTAGTGGAAAAGCTTGTAGCCTTTCCACACTAATCTGGTTGAAGGAAGTGGGGACCAAGAATCCTTCAGTAATAAAATATTGGGACAACCATTCTGGCTCAGTGGATACCTTGATATGGGTCGAGATCAACAAAAAATGAAGATTTCTTTTAATCTCCTCCCAATGGATCTCAAAGACATCAACACCTTTGAACATTAGACAAGGTCTACTAGGTAAGCTCTAATTATGCTAAAGGCTTCCAATTTCAGCCCAGATGTAATCTCCGGGTTAGGATACCATCTGTCCATAATTGATACTATATACCACTTCTTCCAAACCACCTAAAATTTTATCGATAAAATGTTTTCTACACAGTTATATAGTTTCAATCTTGTTGTTACCTGCCCTAAGTAGACATAAAATAAAGGTTCCTACAATCTCACCATTAGTGCGCAGAGTGAAACTATAATCAAAATAGGATTCACCTAGAGCCAACTCCATCGCCCTTCTAGTCATATCATCCATTGGATTCAAAAAAATTCTCCATCTTTTAGGTTTAATACTTCCTGGGAATGCCATATCTTGTTTATTTAGAATATCAAAGCTACTTACATTTGTATACATTTTATGTTTCAATGAAGATCCTTTGTTAGTATTAATCTATCAAATGAAAAAGAAAATAATTTCTTCTTTTATTATTTTTTAAAAAGACATATGTTCTGCTTACCTTCGTACTATCTAATCAGCATTGAATAAATTGTTAACTATTATTGACTACCCTTTCCATCTTAAATAGACAAAGCAAAATTCAAAAGGATATCCAAATTAAAATACTGTCTCATGCTTTACTTTTTGGTTACTTAATTACACTTCTCTAAAATTTATTGAAGGCTAATTGATCACACAAATTTAATTAATACATTTCTCAAAGCACTCCTCGTCATGGATAGATATGATAGGAAATAAAGACTTATCTCTCCATGATCTATCTTTGCACGAGTCAATACAGGATTTTGCAGCTGTAAATCCCTCCTTAATAAATGTGTCATTATTATTAAATTCCTTATCCTACTCCCCATAAAAAAAAACTACTTTTTCCTGAAGGTAGCTTGTTCTCATTCTTTTTTATCTATACATGATTGTTATCTATCATTTCCTCTTATTAAAATGTATAAAACCATATATATTAATACTAGTATTAATCCTTTATTACACCAACTCTTACAACCACATTTTGATATTTAAAATATCAATATACATCAAACATATAAAATATGTTTACATATATCTATATATAACTATCCATATATGTAATTATATATAACTATAACTATATCTATTTATTTATATATTTATATATATATATATATATGTATACTCCCATATCTATATATTCAATATATATGTGTATCATCTTTTGAAATTTGTTAGAAAGGAAAGAATACACATTTTTAAAGGAATAGTATCCAAGTCTCATAAAAAGTACACATTTATTTGTCATCATTCATTTCATCATAGTGTACAATAAGAACAACTTCATCTTCTAGAATAAAGTTATCAGACCACTTAGGCTCAGTCATGTTCCTAATATGCATAAAGATAAATAAAAAGTCCAGATTCCTTCTAATTGATGGTGTTTCTTCAATGTATCATTCCCAATCTTCAACCATTAAAATAGGATAAGTAGGTATTTTCCGGTCATTCCTGATGAAATGCTGGTAGTATCTTGGTTTAGGCATTTTTTAAGTCTCCTCTGATAATTGCAATCACCTTATTTAGGTCTTTAATATATTTCCTCTTAAATATCTTTCTGCATAGTCGCCCTATAGCTTGTATATATGGATCAACTTGTAAAGTTGAATATATAAACATTGTTGGGATGTCTGAATTTACTCAGTGACTATTATAATTTTCTATAAATTCTCTTCCTAAGATAATATAAACATCTCTTACTATTATATCATAAGTTTCCAACATCATTTTCTTGATTCTTTTCATAGTAATTTTACCATCAAAGGCTACTTCTGATTTTGAACATCTGAGTTTAATTGTGGTAGCCTTATCTTACCCACTTAAGCCACAGATTATAATATTATTTTTGGTTATCTAATGTAACTATCTCATATTTATGCTTCCTTTGTTTGATCCATTCCATAATATCTTTTGGAGAATGTTTCATTCCAACAAAATTTGGAACGTTTCTCCTTATTTTAATCCCTATTTTAACTTATATGAGCTTATTATATATTATTTGATGATGTTTCATATTCTTAACTACCATATGTTTTATTAGTTAATATTTCTTTACCTTACTCTTATTTCCTAATTCATGTCTAATATGATAATTAGAGATTGTATTATTATCCTATTCCTGTTTCAACTTTATCAACGCCCTGATTAGCTAATATATCTGTTGTCTTGTTTTCTTCTCTATAAATGTGATTAATAGTAAAGTGTTCTACGTATTCCACTATAAATATAGCCTATCTTACATAATTATTTAATTTCCAATTGGGAGTTTCCCCCTTTCTAATTGCATTAATGATTATTGTTGAATCTCCTTCAATTTCCAATTTCTTTATCTCTTTCATTCTACTTAATTTTAATCCTTCAATAAGGGCCATAAATTATGCCTCATTGTTTTTTTTAATACCAACTGGTTCAGATAAACTAGCAATTAATTATCCATTATTGTTATGAATACATGCTCATATACCTACTATTCTAGGTTTTCCTCTGGAAGCACCGTCAAAATTTAATTTATGCCATCCATAAGCAGAAGGTTTCATTTACATTCTAATCTTAATTTTGCCACATCCTTTTTTGGTTCAGAATTTATCAATGGTGTTTTGAGGCTTTTCCATTTATTTCTAGTTTTATCATCCCAGGTTGAGAACATTCTGGTTTTTTACTAAGAAAATTTCTATTATTTACTACCTCTACTATAACAGCTTCCACTTGTTCAAAAATTGATTAATTTGAATTTCTTCTTCTCAAAATTCTTCTATTTCTTTCTTTCCAAATTTCCCATAGGATAATTGAAGGAGTTATAATCCATAAGCTATTGTATAGATCATTATTCTTAGGTCTAGGCCATCCTAGCATAAAATCAACTAAATTATCTGGGAAGGCAGATTGCTAGTTTAATCTTTTTGATATTCATTTCCAACATTGCATAGAATAATTACAATTGAGAAGAAGGTGGTTAATTATTTCTTTCGTATGCTTACATAATACACATCTAGATGGTCCATTATACCCATTTTACACAGCATTTTTGCTATTAATATTCTCCCATACAGTGCTAACCAAGTAAACATAACTGCCTTTGGTAAACATAGTTTATTCCAGCATAAGTCAATAGGAAAATTAGTTTTATCATACTCTTTTTTACTATACATCAATATATACCCATCTTTAGAATTATATTCCCCATTTTTTACGGGGAACCATATCACTTTATCTTTTTGATTGCTAGGGTTAATATACCTAGTACTTAATATATTCATTAATTTAACAAAAAAATTATCTGTGATATAATATTTCTTACAAATATTCAATTCCCACCCTAACACTATATTATTAAGAGGAAAGGTTATATAGTCTTTCACAAATAATCCCATATCAAGTTTTAATTTATCTATAGTGGCTTTATCACTCATCAGTTTTGAGATGGGTAGATAGCCTTCCCAAGAATCTTTCCAGAATAATGCATCCATTCCATTTCCAATATTTTAGGTTACATTTTCTCCTATAATATTTCTACAATGTCTCATAAAATTCCATACTCTTGAACCTTTAGATGGATTATCATGTCTGAGAATACTCAGAGGACCATTACCATCTAAATACTTGTATTTAATGATTTTGTCCCATTTAAGTTCTGGGAATCTAACTATTTTCCATATCAATTTAGACCCTAAAGCCAAATTGCGATCTTGAATATCTTGAATATCTGCACAACCATTTTTTTATCCTTGCAAATTGTTTCCCATGCTAGTAATGTAATTTTATTTTTTTCATTAGCTCCTTGCCAAAAGAATGATCTCATCTTTTGAATTAATTTTGTCTTACATAAACTTACATTTGTAAACAAGACATTTGGTAAATAGGTATTGTTGACAGCACTGATTTAATCATGGTCGCCCTTCCTGTTGATGTTAACCATTTACCTTTCCAATATTCTCCCCTCTTTCCTACTTTCTGAATAATAATGTACCACAAATTGGATTCCTTAATCCCTTTATCTAAAGCTAAGCCTAAATATTTGGAGGGCAGACTGCCTCTTTTGAATTCTAGTAACTTCAGAATTTTTTTTTCAGTAATCTCCAGGGTGTTAAAGAAAAAGATCTCAAACTTTGTCTGATTAATGATCTTACCAGAAGCAACTGAATACTTATCAAGGACTATCTTTAAATTATTTTATTCCACTATGTTATCTTATCCATATAACATAGAGTCATCAACAAATTATTGGTGAGTAATAGGTTCTAATTGAATAGTAATAGTAATACCCTTAAGATCACCTTTGGTTCTCATTTTAGAAAGGGTTATGTCTAAAGCCTCAGCCATAATAATAAAGAGGAATAGGAAAAGGGGGTCCCCTTGTCTGATTCCTTGTGAAATTTCAAATAAACCCTCAGGATTCCCATTAAATAAAACTAATATTTTAGGGGTAGAGATACATTCATATACAATATTAATCCATTGTTTAGAGAAACCAGAAGCTTCCAAGTATTTACATAAAAAATTCCAACCCACCATATAATATGCTTTTCTAATATCTAATTTCAATAGCATACTTGGTTCTTTATTGTTTTGGACAGAATGAATTGCTTCTTGAGCAATAATGATACCATCTAATATGGATCTACCTAGAACAAAACTAGTTTGGTCATTAGCAATGATTATCAGTAAAATAGTTTTCAGTCTATTAGCCAAAATTTTAGTAAAACATTTGTATATTGTGTTACATAAGGTGATAGGTCTAAAGTCCTCCATACTACTAATATCATCTTTCTTAGGTATTAGAGAAAAAAAGTATTATTAATTTCCTGTATTAATTTACCAGAATTCCTAAATCCTTCCAAAACCAAACTGACTTCCTCTCCAATAAATGACCAACATTTCTGGTAAAAAAAGGTAGGAAAGCCATCTGGCCCTGGGGCTTTATCCGAGTGTAAATGGTTTAAAGCATATTCTACCTCTTCTTTAGGGCATTTTGTTGTTAATACTTGATTATGATTTTTATTAATGATTTTAGGGATGTTTGAAAAATTTTGATTTTGTACTTTTATATTTGGACCTTTCTTATTTTTTAATAGATTTTCAAAATAATTGACAGCTTCAGCAGCAATTAAATGTGGATCATCTATCTCTATTCCTGATGAAATTTTAATCCTTGTAATCCTATTGACTTGTCTGCGATTCTTAGTACTATTGTGAAATTTTTGTATTTATATCTCCTTCTTCTAACCATGTTTCCCTTGATTTTTGTTTCCAGTGTATCTCTTCCTTAGCTAAAATATCCTCATATTTCTATAATAATTATTTTTCTTTATAATAACATTCTAAATTCATACCGTTGTTAATAACTATTTCATTAAGGGTTTTTTAGCTCCACTTCCGTGTTTAATTTAATTTCCTCGATGTTATCAAAGGATATTCTATTCCATTCTTTTAATTTTAATTTTATATACTTGAGTTTGCACAAGAATATATATGTCTTCAAACCTTTAAATTTTATTTAATTCCACCATTATTTAATGTTATCTAGAATTTTATTATCTAAGAACCACATTTTCTCACAACGGAAGGGATTTCTATTAGGTTTTATACTCTCCAAAATTACCAACGCTACTGGAAAGTGATCAAATCCTAAATAAGGAAGAATAAAATATTCAAAGTTGAAATTAAAAGTACCTAGGTTACCTTTAAACATAAACCTATCTAATTTTTCTGCAATATTACTAAAATCTTATCTCCTATTAGTCCATGTAAAAGTTTCATTATTAGTTTTAATATCCATCCAATTATTCCTGTTGACCTAGTCTTTAAAGTAATTCATCTTAACATAGTCTTTCCCTAATCCCCCTGCTTTTTCATTCTGATTAAGGATTGCATTAAAGTCTCCTCCTATAATAATAGATGTATTCTTATATCTATGAATAAATTATTTAATTTCTTCCCATATTTTTAGTTTTTCATTTAGATAAATTGGCCCATATATGCTTATTATTGTAAAAGTCATCTTACTTAATATACTGGTAATACACCCACCAATCCAGTATCTAGATCCAAATTTCTTTTCAAATTTGATTTTCCTAGGATCCCAAAATATTTCTACTCTGGTTGAGGCTCCAAATACTCGTTCCCCGGAAAGTTCACAAATCCCTAAATTTTTTCCAAAAAGATTTAGATTCTCCTTATCTAATTTAGTTTCTTGAAGAAGAATGCATTCTGCATCAAAGGTCTTTAAGAATTTTTTTAAGATGTGTTTCTTTTTAGGGGAATTTAAGCCCCTAACATTCCAGGCTATTAATTTAATTAAATGGAGAGAAGGCACTTCCCCTTCCCAGCATATAACGATGTTAATTTGGCCTCACCTACCGCATTAGCAAAAATGTTCCTTAATTCCCCAAGAGATTTCCTACCTCTTTTCTGTGGAACTTTAACACAATGTAGTAATCCCTTTCCTTTTTTAGTTTTAGCTAATCCTAGACTGGCATCTACAATTTTTATTACTGATTCTGTATTCTAACTATCTAATAACTCCCTATGATTTTTCTCTTGGATGAGACCGGACATATTTTCCAACATTATCTCCTAGTTTTCTTGTTGATTAATACTATTAATAGGATATTCTAACCCTAGAAATTCTAAAATTTCCTCATTCAAAACCTCGTTTATATTGATGTCTTCTATAGGAATGATATTCTTAAATGGTTCCATATTTGTTTCATTGTGTTCTTTAATATTAGATATTTGTAATATATTACCTTCCTCAATGCTTTATAATTATGCCCATACCATATCCTTCATAAATTTAGCTTGGTTTAATATTTTGAGGAGAGAAAGTTTGTAAGTCTCTATATCTATATCTTGTGTCTCGAAGTTTAGAATAAGCTAGTCAATATTGCATACCTGATTATCTTTATTTTCTGGCTCATATTGAGCATTATCTAGAATAAATTCTCCTTCTTCAATTTCACCATTATTATCTATTAGTGAAGAAACCTCCCCAACAGTGATTTTTCCATTATTAATGTTAATTGGGCTTAAGTTTGTTATAATTTTTCTATTTTCTATATTTTTAATTTCTTCCTGAGAAGAATTAGGGATATCAAAAGATACACTACAATGATCTTCATCAAAGGAAAAACTATCTTGAGAATTTGAAACCTCTAAATCAGGGTAATTATTGATATTTTGCTCAAAGAGCGAAGAATGATCATAGAATTTCAGAAAGATTTCATAAACTTCATCTTGGATTTTTAATTTATGGGATGTAAGTAATCCACTGAATTGTCTATCAATATAGAAAATTTCACGTCTGAACTCTGTAAAAAATCCCTATCTAATTCTACCAATTTACCTATGTTGTTTGTAATCTCCATAATAATTTTACTATGAATAATTTCCACATGTCAATTTTGAAATGATACCCATCTAATAACATCTAAACTATCTACTTTCTTTGGATTAAAATTTCTCCACCAATCGATAAATAAAAAACCTGAATTCATAAAGTTATGGAAAATGCCATTCAAAAAGGAATCTTTCAATTCCTTATCAAAACAATCAATGAATAGAAAATTATTCAACATTCTGGAAATGTATTTCTGAACCATTCCACAATTTTAACAAAGGGGCAACCATGCCCTAACCATTTAGCGAAGAACCCATTTGTTCTGCAATATTATCGCAAACCATTAGTATATACATTTTCTATTTTAATTTAAGTACTTTTGGGTGAAAAATCCCAAGATTCCAAAAATAAACCTTTCCTAGGGTTAATATTTCTCTACATCATATTTTTAGGGTTTTTTAGAGGTTTTGAATCACAGCACAGTTGTTGAGAGAATAATTGGTTCTATTTGTATGCAGATGTGCTCGGCTTTTTTAAGGATACAGAATGTGGTGATGTGGGTTTAAAGTTTAGAGTTTTCTTAGGAATATGTATTAAGGTATTAGGGTTATCCAAATATTTGTTCAAATTTGTAGCTTTAGAAGGTAAATCATTTGTTTTATTTAAAAATTCAAAGGGATTATATATTTGGAAACAGATCAGGGTCAAGTGGGGGAGGAACCAAAAGCCTGTGATCCTTCTTCTATTTTTTCTTTGCCCTTTTAGATTTTACTACTTGCCAACCATCAGATTCATATGGGATTCTACTTTCAGAGAAAATTCTAGCAAAACTATTGGAGGAATATTTAGTATGTCCATAAAAAATCATTTGTTTCTGAAGAAAAATTGAGCTATCAACAGTCAAATATCTCTTACTGAATCTGTATTGCGAATGCAGATCATGAATTGACCGAGAAGAGAACCTCTTACTAGTGTAGGAGGTATCTCTAATATTTTTTAGATAGCACTCACCCGTGGTTTTTCCCTTCCAAGTTTGAGAATAATGATATTCGCTAGGGTTTTGAGTATAAAGCTGCCAATATTTCATCTTTTCAGACCTCAACAATTGACCCTACTCTGCCATCGTTGCTCAAGTTTTAATATATGTATTTTATTTCCAATAAGCTTTATCTTTTAATATTATAATGAAGTACTTGTAATAAAAGTAAAAAAAAAATTAAAAGTTATTAATTTAATTTTAATCTTAGGAGACCTACCAAAAGCTATTTTAAAATATTGTTAAATGTTCTTGTTTTGAGAAAACTTGAGGGAAAAATATGGTTTGAACACATTTATAAAATCAAGGGAACTAATTTTCCAAAGTTCACTGTTACTTAGGTAATTTTGGTTGAGAATGGTTTGATTGAAACTTAGTTCAATTAAAATGTATTTGGCTAAATATGTGTTGTGACATATTTGTGGAACAAGGATAAAAATGATAATTGCAGTGCCTCCACAACTCACACCCCATTTTTTGCCACTTGGCCTAATGGAGACCCCACTTTTTTCTTCTTTTCATTTTTTTTAGTTACTGTGACCTTAGTCAATATGGTGTTGGGTACGTCACATTTTGGGCTCTTTGTTCTCCTGATAGTTTGACACTTGGTTAATTGAGGTCAAGGTCTTTTGGTATTTCTTCCCCTATTAGAATACCTGAGAGGGGGGGTGAATCAATGGCCTCAAAATTTAACCCAATAAATCTACCTAAACTTATATCACAAATATAATATCCTCAGTTATCATTCATTCCTATAATATGTATGCCTTATGCAATTTTAACATATATATACTTCTTGGTGAATATATTGTTTATCTATTTCTAAACTTTACCAAATAGCAGCAATTAAACTTAGTGTTTACCGACCAATCCTGTTTTAGTAATGTGTAAAGCAAAACATCAAAGAAATGAACCATATACACATTTGACATGTGGATTTTTAACATGGAAACCCTGTTGAGGGAAAAACCACGTGGGACCAGTAACCCAAAATTTTCACTCTTCTGAAGTGAGCTCAGTGAAGAGCCAACCTTGTTAAAGGTTACAAACACACTGTTAAGTGCAACCTTGTTAGAGGATTTAAAACCATTGGTTAGCCTTTTGACCTTATGCATTCACTATGCTATCAAAAAGTGAAAACCTTTTGATACTCTTAAGTATCTCAATACGTTAAGGACTGTTAAGTCCCACTCAGTTAAGAGATTTTATGAATCAATGGTTAAACTAAAACAGTAAATGATATGTTCAATAATACAACTTTAGTTTGTAGATTTTTAGATCTATTGTTAGTCCATAATACCTCTCTGATCAATATGATCTTCAGTTCCTTTGATTCCCTTCTTTTTTCTTTTATTCTGCTCGATGAATACTCTTTCTTCTCTGTCGCTCGATGTCTTCAAAATTCTTGGCTCTATTTTTCAGCCTGTATGATCAAATCTGCATGAAGACTTCTATCTTCACCAGAATTATATTCAACATTCCTCTCTTTCATAATGAATTACTTGTCTCTTTATATTCCTTTTCTTTCTTGTTCTTGACATAGATTCTTTCTTGATGTTCAAATCTCACCATGCATTTGCTTTAATCTTTAAAGCTTTTCTTTAGTTTTATTATGTAGAATTCTCCTTGACAACTATGAATAAAACTAGATTTAAATCTATGTTCAACTGTTCAATAAAAACAAATCAATCAATTAGTTAACTCAATATATAGCTCCCTTCTAGCTAAGTGTTTTTTCATTTCCTAACTCCATTTCTGATCGGTGATCAACTCTTAGTTTGATCGGTCATTGACTTGAGTTGTCCTTGAGCATCAACATTGTCTGTCGGTGTTGTCTGTATGTCGGTCAATGTTGTGAACTGCTCAGGGTTCACTTCAGTTATGCTCGGGGTTATGTTGCTTGGTATACACTGTGACTTCATGGGGTTCTCTATACGTCAGTGTGCACTGTGTGTATGTGTTTACTGTCACTCGATGTACACTGGCTTTTTATGTTTATCGATAACATAAACTTTATCTCTTTGGTTCCTTGACCGTCTATGACAATATTTATATGACCAATCAGATTATATCAAGTTGACATCAATGACAATACAATAAATTAACTGATTTAATGCCTTGCATTTAATTTCTGGAGCTCAGTGATCATCAACTTATCAACCTCAAACATTCAATCGGTTATAGTTCATCATCCCCTTATCTTTTTTTTCCTTTTTTTCCCTTCAGTTCCCTTAGCAGAACACATAAAGCCAATATTTGGGCTTTTGGGGTTCAGGGAAGGTCATTCTTCCCCAAGTCCCAAAAGCACCGCAAGCCTGCAAGGTCAAATCCCCAATAAGTTACTATCATGGATCGGGCCTAGTGGTACTTGTTTTTCCCTTTGCAAAATTTTTTTAGTTTTAGTGCCTTTCCAGTATAATGGTGGTTTTGTTTGTATTAATGTAAGGTCTTAGGGTTTAGCGTTTAAAGGATTTCACTGCAAATATTTTATTTTTATTTAAACCCTAAATGTTTATTTTCCTTCTTTACCTTTTCCTGCCACGTATTGATTGGTCTTATTATTGTGGTAGTGGGTAGTGCTTTATAAGTCCCTAGGTTCAATGATTTTAATTTGTTAGTCTTGTCACTTTTTATTTTCATTAAGTCTAGCACATTTTATCAGCCCAGTGGTCCCTTTTATTTTAACCCATGATGTCAAGGTTTGTGTTGAGGTTGGTGGTTTTTTTTTTTGTTAGTGTCACAATGACAGTTAATTTTTCAACTAACAGTTACCATTTTATTGACTATTCATGTTCTTGTTAAACGCCAAATTTGTACCCTACTAAACTTGAGAGTCTAGTGATCTGGTATAACATGGGAATCACTTCTAGGTTGTGGGGCCTTTCTAGACTTTAAGTGAGACCTCCAAATTCTAGGTCAGTTCCTCTTGGATAATCACCTATTTTTCTCTTGAAACTTGAAATAAAACTTGCGAGAAAAAGGGATAGACGGAAACTGAAAGGGAATAAATCAAGAACTTAATCTATTAGGTGGTACACTGGAATGACATGAATCATTACAGAAATGTCTAAGAGTTAGCATGAAATATTTGAATCAAAGTAAGCACGAATTTTTGAATAGGCTTGCAAAAGTGTTTCATAGAGAGGTCCAAGATGAAAACTGCTCAAGGAAAGAAAAAATTTCACAAAACTAGCTTTCAAGAAGATAGACACATACTATGACCTGCAAGAAAACATTCATCCAGTAGATAGGTACAGAAATGAGACAAGATAAAAAGGAATGAACAAAATTCATAAGATTATCTTAATCAATCATTCACAATAGTACACAAAAATGCAGAAAGAAAGAAGACTAAAATAACTCAAAGATTTCTCCAACAACTAGCCATTGTATTATGCTTTAGAGAGAATTAAAAACATATGAAAAACTTGAGGACTGGAAAAATGTCACAAAAATTCTTACATAATCCCAAAAAACTATTTACAAAAGCTTCTAAAACTACTTATATACAAACTCCTCAACCACCAAGGCTCGGGAGTCGATCCATCAAAAAAATCAAAAAATTTAGGGTTATAAAAGATATTCTTGAAAACAATTAGAAACCCTAAAATGTTCAAGTCTTCTCATTAATGCACCTTGGAAAAATATCCCAGATGATCAGATATGTCTTGGAGGTATCTCCCATCACCATAAATTAGACCAGAAAATCCGCCTGATCCATCTACTCTGTCTGCAACTTGAAAAATCATGCCACTGCCATGAAAACCTCTAAGATAATATTTGAATATTTGAAAATAATCTGGTATAATGGTCACAAGTGATAGGAAATATCCTATTAATGTATTAGGTTTGAATCTCGACCATCTTTAAAACAATAGCATCAATATTTCTTAAGTTACCCGCGAGCTCAGGATCTGGTTTGGACATGCGTCAAGTAGGCACGATTCCTCATACATTATCTATCAAGCACCTTTACTTTTAAGGTAATGCGCCAACCGCATGATGAACACCAGCTAAACTAGGCATTAACCTTAATCCTTTCCATTGAAACTACAGGTGCACTTAACTAGGAAGGACATGTGTCCTCATGGTGTAATGCCTTGATTATTATCCTTCATGCATCTTAACTTTAAGGCAAAGTGCCAGCCACAAAATCAAACAAAACTTGACTATAGATTAACAAGCCATCAGCCCTTGAAGAAAGGGGGCCCCACTATCCACATGTCAAATGGTCATGATGCCTTGATGGATCCTTAGTGTTTGATCTCTGCACGGAGGCAAAGTGATAATCGTCCAATCAAACCCACATCTGAATCTTTTCCTTAACCTAGCCTTTAACTTGGACTACCAAAATCCTTTATATATCCAAGTCTCTAGATACTTGGCTTAACCTTGGTCTAATCACAAGATTCAGAAATACAAGCTATCTCTGAATCTCCAAATGTTTGTCTTAACCCTTAGTTTAATTACAAGATTGAGTGACAGCCACACATCCTAATCTTGATCGACGGTCGGTGCTAAATCTTGAGATCTTTTGTCCAACCCCAAGTCCATTCTAAGATTTAGAGATAAAGCTATCTCACAATCTCCAAATAAAAGACTTAACCAGACTCGGCATGAATCAGGTTCGACTCTGAGATTTGGAGATAACGCAATCTTGGTGTCGCCAAGTGAAATTCTTAACTACAGTTCCATTCTAAGACTCGGCGACAACCCTCTGATCTAGTCTACATCAACGGTTTGCACCTGATCTCTATATTTTATGAGACTTAACTATGACATTACAATATCGGGAGATAAGCATAAAAATCCAAACACTGACCTCGTCACTAGATCACCGAATTCTATCCACTTAACCGCAAACATTATGATATTAAGAGAAAACTTAAAAAGGAACATGGATTATAAGACCTTAAGTGGCATAAAAAAACATAATGGGAAATTATAACAAGCCACAAATACTTAGGGTTTTTCTCTTAAAATGAAACAAGGGTCTCAGACCAGGCCTAGAAAAATTGCAAAACAAGACAAGGATCTCAGAACCATGGACCGATCTCATACAAGATGGGCTCAACCCTTGTTGGAGCCACATTTACTCCACTTGTAAGCCAAAAAAAATTATAGAATGGCAATTTTTTGGGTAACATTTTTGGTAAAGTTTATTGAATGTGTGCCTGCTAGACATAAAAAAAACTAGTGGCCTTTGACATTCCATTGGGCATAGGAGTCACAAGAAGCACAAAAGAGAAACCTTGAAAGTAGAAGGACTCAAAAAAGAGGAGAAAAAAAAAGAAACAAATCAAACCAAAACAAGGAAGGGACCTAAATACAACAGCAACAACTGACTATACAACAACACATAGAGAAAAGTAGGGAAACTAAACTGAAAAACAGAGCACGAGCAGAAAAAATAAACTATTTACAGGGTAGGGAAAACCTCAAAATGAGGTTTAAGATGAAAACCATTTACTGATATTGGAAAGCCTTCTTCTTCAATTGTTGAGAGCTGAAAAGAAATATGCTCCTTACATTCTGTGATCACAAATGGGCCTTCCAAAATGAAAAAAATGTAGTATGCCTACCAGCTCTGCTCTTGAATTCATCCCACTTGAGGAGTATGTATCCAACCTTAAATTTCCATGATCTTTCTCTTTTGTCAAAAATTCTCTTGGTTTGCATCTCTTGAATCTCCATAGTTTTCATAGCTTTGCATCTATTCTCTTCTAACTCCATAAGATGAGCATAACATACCTGCAAAGGATCTCCCTCTTCAAAGAGAACAAGTTGGGTAGCAAGGTCTAAAACTGGTAATTCGGTTGACATGGATAGATTAACCTCTTTACCATACACTAGCATGTAGGGATATTTCCCAATTATCTTTTTGGGAGTAATCTTTTCCATCCATAGGGAAGACTTCAACTTAGAGTGCCAATCTCTCTGATTATCTTGCAAAGTTCTTTTGATTATTCTGATCAAATTTGTATTGGTGGACTCTGCCAACCCATTACCCTAAAGGTTATCATTTGAACTAGTACTAAGATAAATACCATGTCTAGATGCCCAGTTAGTGACCTTCAATCTCGTGAAAGTAAGTGCATTATCAGATATTATAGAATCAGGAATCCCAAACTTGTGAATGATTCCATCATAAAATTTTCAGACATTAGTCTCATTAGCCTCCTTCAATATAGTGGCCTCTATCCAATGAGTGAAATAATCAGCTACAGTGATTATCCATTTGTGTCTTGCACTAGATGGGGGACTAATTAAGCCTATGAAGTCAATTCCCCATTTCAAAAATGGTTTCTCTTCCTTGATTGGCTATAGAGGTAGAGCTAGAAGCCTTTCTTTTCCTGCAAACATGGTACAATTCATGCACTTCCTCACATAGACATGATTGTCCCTAAAGATAGATGGCCAATAGTATCCAACGCTCATGATTTTGAAAGCAATGGTCCTTGGAGAGAAACGACCTCCATAAGGTCCATCATGAAACTCATACAAAACATCTATTATCTTCTTTGAATCAATGCACCTAAGAAGGACACCATTGTGATATTTTCTAAAAAGAACACCATTAATTAGCACGAAAGGGATAGACTGCAACCAATAATACCTTCTCTTTTCCGAATCTAGGTTTCTAGGGCACTCACTTGTCTTAAAAAAATGGACCATATTTGGCAACCAACTTGCTTCCCTGTCATGATCCTTTGTTGCATGTATAACTAGGGATGAATCTATTTGGTCTTGCCTCTTTTAAGCTTTATCATCATTCAACTATTCACAAAGACCCCTACCTCTAACTAGCTTGGTAACTTGAATGTCTACATCATATTCCATGACCCTAATTATCCAACCATCTCTCTTCTCATTTAAGTCTTTACTAAGAAAGAACTCTTTGACACTAGGATGGGTGACTCTTAAATGCACCTTACTATGGTTCAATAAGTGCTTGAACTTATTGAAGCTCTTGAAAACACTAAGGAAATGTTTTTGTACAAAAGAATACCTTTGTTCATACTCCTATAAGCATTTTCTAAAGTAAGAAATTGGCTTCTCTAATCCTTCTGAGTTTTGTTGAGTTAGAATTGCAGAGATGACCTCAGAAATCCCATAAGCATATAGAATAAAATCTTTGTTGAAAATAGGATCCAATAAGGCAGGAGCCTCTGTCAAAGCCTCTTTAATGGCTTTAAAATTTTTGTTCCCTTCTCTGCTCCAACCGAAAACAGTACTCTTCTTCAACATAGTTGTTAGATATTTCAAAAGATCTACAATGTTAGGAAAGAAACACCTAACAAAGTTAACTATACCTATAAAGGATTGTAGACTCTTCTTATGGGGTGGTAAGGATAGCTCTAAAATGGTTGCAATCCTTTCAGGATCCACTGTGTGAGGCCTACCCCAATTTGACATAAGCTTAGCACTATTTCTCATTTATATGTTATCATGTCAATACAGATTTTGTTATGGTTGGACTATTTGGACACAAGAATTCTTTATGAATCTGTTGAATCCTTTGCTTGTATGCAACACCTGGTTATGTAATCGGAAAATCTATTAGATACTTTGTGTGAGTTATGCAAACTTCTATTTAGGACTTAGTTTTGATGGTTTAGTATATTTGTTTAGTAAGTAGATATTAGATAATATCAGTATGCATATTTATTAAGAGTTATGTTTATACATATGGATTAGATGCAAATATTGTTTAAGTTCAATGATTCATTGATGAAAATGTGAGTGAATGTGTGTTCAATTTACATTATGTATCTTGATATATTTAATTTTGATTTATTGGACCTACTGATGTGTGCAATCAGTGTGCAGGAAAGTTGACCATGGTACTAATCGGGGATTCAGAAATGGACCTATGTGAAAATTGTGATGCTAAGGTCCTATCTATAAAAAGAGACATGGACCTCATTGTATTGTATTTTTAGTTGTAAAAGTATGTTGTATGATTTTATTTTAATTATTTGAGTAAATATCTAATAAGTCATGCTTATGTGAAATTATTGTGTCACTTGACACATGTGCACCTTGTGTGTTGGCATGGCTAGTGAATGTGACTAGCATAGGCTTAACCTTACCCAAGGATTACCTAGTATAGTCCCTATGCTTACCCTAAGGTTTAGGAAGATAAGATTGAGATGAGATTTAGTCAAGGAAGATATGGATGAGTCAAGAGAGATTAGATTGAGTCTTGTAGGTTGGATTTTCGAGAGTTAACCTTGGGTGGAGTTTAGAAGGGTCATTTGGACTCCCACGGAGTAACTAGGTTCAAATTAACTACCCCACTTGGTACCTTAGGGGTTAGGGGTCATTTTCAGCCCATTAAGAGTCTTGAAACTCATGTATGACTCCCCTAAAGTCACCATTTTGGGAAGTGGCGAATTTGGAGAGTTGGAAGACTTTGGTTAAGCCATCCCTTCTTTCCTTACAAGAATTTAACTCCATTTAAGGAGAAGGAAAGTGGGGAGAGTAGATGGATTAGAGTCTTCCCTCCATTTATGACTCCTGATATTTTAGGAAGAATGCCTATATAAGGAAGGCCTTAGAGGGAGTTTTGGGTACACACCCACTCTCTACCTTTATAGACAAATTCTTTTGTAGGAGTAAGTTTTGGAGAAAAGTAGAAGGATTGGAAGGGAAAGCTCTTCACACTTAATTTTGTAATTTTCATAGCTTGGATTTGAGGTTAGTTTTCTTAGAGTAAAGATGACTTTATGTTTTTAAGCATGTATATGTCTTGAGCTCCATTAATGAAGTCTTGTGTGTGGTTTATGGACTACTCCATGTATGTTTTATTGAGTTCTTGTTTATGTTGTATTTTATTTGTGCTCATACTTGCTTTGGGAGTCTTCAAGGCACACTCATCCTTGGGAGGACAGAGTACCTTAGAAGGGTGATAGGTTGAGACACCAGGAGTGTAGAGTCTCCAAGAGTGGAGGGATGAACATGGGTATATGGGTGCCCATGATCCCAAGCATGCCTAAGGGCATTTGGGGGTGATAAGGAGAAGTTAGATGGCTAAAGGCCATGGCTTGAACCTTGTGAAGGTTGGTTGTTTAAATTCATGTGTGACTTAATTACAGTTTATTATGCTTTTGCTTCTCCTCCTGGGCTAGTACACTATCACCCCACTTTTGGAGAAGGTTTCTTGGAGACCTTCTTCTTGTTAAACCTTGGAAGGGAATTTCTTGATGAGATATTTTTGGTTTCAAAATTGTGAATACTTGTTTTTATGTATGTCTCCAGTTCATTTATGGATCCCCTAGCTTGGGGGTGGTCTTGCAAAGGCCTAGGTTGGGAGGTGAGCCTCCATGGTCAACCAAAGATTTCTATGCAGGTTCAGCTTGAAGCTTTTGGAAGGCTTGTATTCGTGTTCATATGGGAAACCACATCTGGTGGTCTTGTGATCCATCCTTATCAATGAACTTGTTTTTAAGCCAAAAATGTTTTTATGAAGTCTTGTAAAGTTGTTTTGAGTAAGAGGGCTTTGTGTAAAAGTATTCCTATTTTTGTAAGTTATAAATCAACTATGTTATAGAGAGGTATTTATGTGAATACAAAAGAGAGATATTTTTATCTATGTTGGTTAAATAGTATTGATGGTTAAATTATTTTTCTAGTAGAATAAATTTGATTAGACCTAGTTCAAAGAAAATTATGTATTTAATAGATTAAGGTTCAAATAAGCCTTATTCCTAATTTATGTTTGTGTTATTTCAATTTAAAGATAGTTTTATGCCATTAAACGAGGAGGCAAAGTTATTTACATTAAGGGTAAAATTGTAAAGTTATCTTCTTTTAAAAAAGTCATAGAATACTTGGATTAAGAAAGTTATTATGATAGGTTTTCAATCTATTAAAAATTTAATGTTGCAAAAAGGGTTTTAAAAAGTACGACTTCAACTCCTTTAGTTAATTTAACTTATTTTAAAGTATAATATGTTCTTTAGTTTATGGTTAGATTCCTATAATTTTTAGGGCATGACACTTGGTATCAGAGCTCTGGGTTCCCCTCTAGGGCCTAAGAGTTCACTATGCTTAGTTTATTTATGTAGGTAATAGTAATCAGTTGGGAGCTCTTGGTAGGTTGGTGGTGAAGCCCTTGTTTAAATCACTCCTAAATGAACTATGAACTACCCATGTGAATGATTTTTTTTATACCCAAGATTTATAAATTTGATTTGTAGCTTTAGGTGCAAGCCAACTGTAATTCTATCCTATGCTTGGTAATTATTAATGTTGAAACAGTCACCTGAAAATGATTATACTATGGTTTTCACTAAGTTAATCAAAAAAGAATGACTTATTATTTACGGTTGGTCATTTCCAAAATTATATATGACTATTTTTCCCCTTTGATTAGTTGGATGATTTAAAAGCCTAAATTAGTAGCTTTCTTTTTATGAAAGGAACCACAAATTTAATTTATAAATTCCTTCCTATGATCTAAACATATATTTACTCATATATGACCTTTAAAATGACAATTTATATATTTTTACCAAAATTTTATTTATGCATAAAGTTATAATTAAAATATTTTGTGCATATAATTGTATATATATAATATATATTAACATATATATTTAATAATATATATAGGAGAAAATCATACTTAACATTTTATACTAAAGTCTTCTATTTATACATCTAAAAATGCAAACACTATTTAATGATTATATTAAATACTTTTAATTGAGACTTTACATATATTTTGTTATATATATATGACATTAATATCAATATATCTTCATATAGAAATATATATATATATATATATAGGAATTCTAATAAATAAATAAAAGGAGAGGGAAATTTAAAACCTCTATATATGGTTCTAATACAGTATTTTGCAAATTTGTTAGTTTCATTTATTTGCTTTAAGAAATCTATGCTTAACACTCTGATTTTTTAATCTAGCCGTCTCCAATATCTAAGCTTTTTGTTCTAAAGGTTCAAAGTCCCCATTTATGTACTTCACAACTTGTGCAATATAATTCAAAGTTTGAGATTCTACTCGGCTTAGTCTCAACAGACACGTTTTAGACTTGGAAGTAAACTCAACAAAAAACTCTGTATGACTCATCATGATGACGGAGCATAGAAGCATATGCTCTCATCTTGATTCATTTTTTTTCTATTTGTAATGCTAAGATCTTTATGGAAAAAAAAAGGAATTGGACCTTGGCCATATTTAAACATTGTATTGCTAGCTCTTGCCCAATTTTCTTTGCTCTAGATAATTTATATTTAATCTGTATGCAAACACTTCTACCCTATTACTATATTGGTCAAGCTCATCCATTGATGTTCATTGTCCTGTGAATATATAACTATGTCCAGAGATGTGTATGTATGCATGACCAGATTGAGCTACAAACATGAGATCCATATGAATCTAGATTCTATACATTATCTTCTCTGTATTTTATTTGGAATTTTAGATTTAAATAAAGGGTATTCAATTTTTTTTATTTTCAGTGAAAGTGATGTATTTTTAAAAATAAAATTTTATTTTTTTGGTCGGGGGTGGGAAGAAACCCTACCCCAAGACCCTCTTTCATTGACAAGAGTCGAGGGAGGGTGGGCCTCGCCCAGCCCCGTGGCGGCAGCGCCTGCTACTGTAGGTCACCAGCTAACCACAAAGGGAGGGAGTGAACCCCACCCTCTGTACCCACTCTTCTTTTCCCTTCCCCGCCGCCGGTGCATCCCAGCCATGGCTTGCTGCCACGCCACCCGGCTCCCACTATCTCCACCGCATCCTCTTCTGTGGGTGGCACCGCCACTGTGGCCACCTTGCTCCCTCTCCATTCAAACTCTTCCCATGCGTCACCTTCATGAGGGCTTCTCTACCCACGACTGACTCTCTTCAACACCCCGTGAAACATTCTCTTCTGAGCTGCGTCGCCTCTCTTGTGGCCTCCTCCCTTTTCTCTTCCACGTTGTGCTGCCTCTTCGCTGGGGGCGCCCCCGTTATGCCTCCTCTCCACCACTCGGGCCCCTACGTAGGCTTCAACACTAGTGCCCCTACGGTAAGGAAACCGCCATCGCCACCTCTGTCATAGCAATCCGCTCCTCCTTTGTTGCTAGGTTAGGGTTTTAAAACCCTAACCTGCAACTCAAATAGAGACTATAATATGATAGTACACTTTAAATAAAGAAAGATGCGGAGGTCTATCTGCTTATAAAAAATTTAGGGTAAAACAGAGTTGTTTTTATAAGTTTCTATTTTGAATTTTCTTTATTATAATAAGATTTTTTTTTCTTAGAATCTAATCTGGATTTCAAATCTTATCAATTAAATTTGATAGTTGCTTAGTTTGACTTCAATGGATGAAGCAGCTAGAAGCCTACGTTAATTAATTGAATCAACATCTAATTAATTAAGGTTAGAATGTAATCATATTTTAAAATTAGAATTAACATAAAATAGTGAAATATTATATATTGTATGGTAAGAGGATTAATTTTAATTTGTTTTAAGTATGAGATTTTAGAAGGTTTAAAAAGAGATTAAACATTAAAGTTTAGATGATGTTGATCTATTTTGGGTTGTATTTATGGATATTTATTTTGGACTTTCTCTCTAGATTATATTTATAGACTTCTAAAATTATCCATTAGAGAGTTCATAGTTGATTTTGTTGACTATTTTGTTAGAATATTCTAGAGAAGCTTATAAATTAAGTAGATTAGTATATTTGTAATTTAGAGGTGCTAGATGTTAGACTTAAGGGAAATTTAATATAGATTTGTATTTGTATTTATTATTTAGAATTAAATTGATTAAGTTATGTTGTATTCCTTTGGGTTATTCTTTCTCAGATATTACTTTAATTGGTGATCTATTAGGTAGGATTAAAATTTGGCATAATGAATTGAAATGCACATATTCAATAGAATTGGGTCATGACACTAACAAATAAAATATTATTCTTTTTAAGTCTATAGTTGATATTGTTGACTGATATAGGTTAGATGTTTCTAGATGTTTGAATACTTAAATATAATAAATTAATTTAATTAATTTTATTTTATTTATTAATGCATAGATATTTACACTTAGTCTATTGACTTTAAGATTCTAGAAAACTCTTGAAAGGTTGTAATTTCACTTTAAATTTTAATAAAGAAGTGATTATTGCTTTAATGTACATTAGTATAATTGAATTGTTTTTATTTTAATTGAAGTAAATTTTTTTTTGTTCCTATAAAGTATTATTAAAATTAATTAACATATATTCTAATGTCGTCCTAGACAAGACACAAAATTAGATCTTTAATCCCACTTTGGGGTGGTTTAAAAGATACTGTCTTTGAAATTTATTATATTTAGAGGGGGTTTAATGTTTGGTTAATTTTGAAGGTTAAGTATATTAGTATCTTAAAAGTTAAATCCATTAGGTAAATCTAATTGTTGAAGTCAATACAAAATTTAAATTTGGAAATGGACTCAGTAATTATAGTATGAGAATTAGAAGTTTTAACATTTCCTCAAGTATGAACTTAATAAACCGTTTAATTATAGATTAGTTGTTCTAGAGTTAATATTAGTATTTTAATTTTAATAGGGAATTAATTGAGAATTTTAGTTGAATATAGGGTATTTAATGCATTAGTATTTTGATGTTTGAATCTATTGGTATAGTATTACATTCTTAGATTCCCCTTTTATTTAAGAATAAACAGTTATCATTCATAATAATTTCATATCAAGGGGAAAGATGTATTAAGCTTATAATTTAATATATTATTTAGAGAACATTTAATGTATTTGAATGAGTTATTATGTTATTGATCATCTACATGTTGTATATTTTTTAGACTTAAACAACCCTATTTATCTAGTAGTCGATAATCCAATTAACGATATGAGTTAATGTTTGGAGTCACACTCTCTTTCATTCATCTAGTGAAATTCTTAGTCAACTGTCATTAGGATCGAATGTGTTCGAGTTTTAAATGTTTGATCAACCACCTTGAGCATTTTGGTAAATTATAGTTAAAATAATTTACATCAAATGAACTCAATTATTTTAGTATGTTAAGATTTACAATTAATGTTTATCAATAAATATGATTTAGTACGATCATTAAGGTTCATTTGATAAATTTAATTATTATTATGGGTCATTTTAATTAAGTATGTTAGCAATTACTTATAGCTAGAGTGAAGATTATTGTATTAATGAAAATATAATCTAAATTAGGGTACTCTTCGATTGAAATATTGCTTTAGTAATCCCTTATTATGGTATTAGAATAGTTCACCTCTCTATCCAAATGTGAAGCAAAATAGGTAGTAAATCTCTATGAATTATTGGAATAGTTAATTCACGATTGATGTTTACACTAAGGATATGAATGTATATATAAACCAAAGATTGAGGCTAGATTTATGATTAAGGATGAATGAAACAAAATGTGTTATTACATAGAAATGTAACCCTTAAGATATATGTTTTTCGAGTGTTTGGTCATGTCCTTTAGTGCACCTTGGATGCAAGGTGTCATGTAGATTATACTCCCTTCTTGTGGCTAAGTGTTAGTCACTCTGTATATGTGATTTTATTTAATTTGATTTTAAGCTTTGATGAACTTGGAAGTGATAAAGGGCTAGCTGAATTCTTTTTGGATTTCTTGTAATCATCTAGTCACCAAATATGGTTCTTGTTCACATTTATTTCTTTTGGATTTGCATAACTTTTGAGGTTTGGATTTGAAATTTTTGAACCTTGATTTGAGATTTCTTATGATTTTTCGGTGGCTAGGATGTGTATTTTATGTTGCTAGTCATGTGTTGTGAATTAATTTTCTCTATCATGTTCAAAATAGAATATGGATAGAATGTATAAGGGAGTAGGTTGCAAAGAACATACCATTATCATTCTTAAAATCATATTTTTCTTGAAATATGACATATCAGTTAAGAGATGTTCAAAGTAAATTAACATGCACATGGATATGAATATTAGATATACATTGCATGAAATAATTGGCATTGATAAGAATGTTTTGATGTAAGTTTCAATACTATGAGTATGCAGTATAGATGAGGTCACAGTTCCCCCACCTCTTTGATGAAATCTAGGAGGATGTTCATGCCTAAAGGGGGAGGATGTGAGGCCTACCCCAGTTTGACATAAGCTTAGCACTATTTCTCATTTATATGTTATCATGTCAATACAGATTTTGTTATGGTTGGACTATTTGGACACATGAATTCCTTATGAATCTTTTGAATCCTTTGCCTGTATGCAACACCTGGTTATGTAATTGGAAAATCTATTAGATACTTTGTGTGAGTTATGCAGACTTCTGTTTAGGACTTAGCTTTGATGGTTTAGTATATTGGTTTAGTAAGTAGATATTAGATAATATCAGTATGCAGATTTATTAAGAGTTATGTTTATAAATATGGATTAGATGCAGATATTGTTTAAGTTCAATGATTCATCGATGCAAATGTGAGTGAATGTGTGTTCAATTTACTTTATGTATCTTGATATATTTAATGTTGATTTATTAGACCTACTGATGTGTGCAATCAGTGTGCAGGAAAGTTGACCATGGTACTAATCGGGGATTCAGAAATGGACCTATGTGAAAATCATGATGCTAAGGTCTTGTCTATAAAAAGAGACATGGACCTCGTTGTTTTGTATTTTTATTCGTAAAAGTGTGTTGTATGATTGTATTTTAATTATTTGAGTAAATATGTAATAAGTCATACTTATGTGAAATTATTGTGTCACTTGACACGTGCACCTTGTGTGTTGGCATGGCTAGTGAATGTGACTAGCATAGGCTTAACCTTACCCAAGGATTACCTAGTACAGTCCCTATGCTTACCCTAAGGTTTAGGAAGATAAGATTGAGATGAGATTTAGTCAAGGAAGATATGGATGAGTCAAGAGAGATTAGATTGAGTCTTGTAGGTTGGATTCTCAAGATTTAACCTTGGGTGGAGTTTAGAAGGGTCATTTGGACTCCCAGGGAGTAACTAGGTTCAAATTAACTACCCCACTTGGTACCTTAGGGGTTAGGGGTCATTTTCAGCCCATTAAGAGTCTTGAAACTCATGTAAGACTCCCCTAAAGTCACCATTTTGGGAAGTGGCGAATTTGGAGAGTTGGAAGACTTTGGTTAAGCCATCCTTTCTTTCCTTACAAGCATTTAACTCCATTTAAGGAGAAGGAAAGTGGGGAGATTAGATGGATTAGAGTCTTCTCTCCATTTATGACTCCTGATATTTTAGGAAGAATGCCTATATAAGGAAGGCCTTAGAGGGAGTTTTGGGTACACACCCACTCTCTACCTTTAGAGACAAACTCTTTTGTAGGAGTAAGTTTTGGAGAGAAGGAGAAGGATTGGAAGGGAAAGCTATTCACAATTAATTTTGTAATTTTCATAGCTTGGATTTGAGGTTAGTTTTCTTAGAGTAAAGATGAATTTATGTTTTTAAGCATGTATATGTCTTGAGCTCCATTAATGAAGTCTTGTATATGGTTTATGGACTACTCCATGTATGTTTTATTGAGTTGTTGTTTATGTTGTATTTTATTTGTGCTCATACTTTCTTTGGGAGTCTTCAAGGCACACTCATCCTTGGGAGGATAGAGTACCTTAGAAGGGTGATAGGTTGAGACACCAGGAGTGTAGAGTCTCCAAGAGTGGAGGGATGAACATGGGTATATGGGTTCCCATGATTCCAAGCATGCCTAAGGGCATTTGGGGGTGATAAGGAGAAGTTAGATGGCTAAAGGCCATGGATTGAACCTTGTGAAGGTTGGTTGTTTAAATTCATGTGTGACTTAATTATAGTTTATTATGCTTTGGCTTCTCCTCCTAGGCTAGTACACTATCACCCAACTTTTGGAGAAGGTTTCTTGGAGACCTTATTCTTGTTAAACCTTGGAAGGGAATTTCTTGATGAGCTATTTTTGGTTTTAAAATTGTGAATACTTATTTTTATGTATGTCTCCCATTCATTTCTGGATCCCCTAGCTCGGGGGTGGCCTTGCAAAGGCTTAGGTTGGGAGGTGAGCCTCCATGGTCAACCAAAGATTTGTATGTAGTTTCAACTTGAAGCTTTTGGAAGGCTTGTATTGGTGTTCATATGGGAAACCACATTTGGTGGTCTTGTGATCCATCCTTATCAATGAGCTTGTTTTTAAGCCAAAAATGTTTTTTATGAAGTCTTGTAAAGTTTTTTTGAGTAAGAGGGCTTTGTGTAAAATTTGATTAGACCTAGTTCAAAGAAAACTATTTATTTAATAGATTAAGGTTCAAATAAGCCTTATTCCTAATTTATGTTTGAGTTATTTCAATTTAAAGATAGTTTTATGCAATTAAACGAGGAGGCAAAGTTATTTACATTAAGGGTGAAATTGTAAAGTTATCTTCTTTTAAAAAGTCATAGAATACTTAGATTAAGAAAGTTATTATGATAGGTTTTCAATCTATTAAAAATGTAATGTTGCAAAAAGGGTTTTAAAAAGTACGACTTCAACTCCTTTAGTTAATTTAACTTGTTTTAAATTATTATATGTTCTTTAGTTTATGGTTAGATTCCTATAATTTTTAGGGCATGACACACTATGACACCTTGCTTGGAAACAATATATCCCAATAGCTTCCCTTCATGCACTAAAAACACACACTTCTTGGGGTTGAGAGAGATTCCAAACTCCCTACACCTTTCAAATATTTTTCTTAAGTGCTTAATATGATCAGTTACATGTTAACAGTAGACAGTAATTTCATCTAGGTACACTAGCACAAACTTATACATGAGGCTCTTAAGAGCCACTTCCATAGCCTTTTGAAAGTTGCACCTGCATTTGATAAACCAAAAGGCATCTTTTGATAGGCCATGGTTCCCCATTTGATTGGGAATGCAATCTTAAATTGATCTTATTTATTGACTAGGATATGATTATATCCTGAATAACCATCTAGTAATGAGAAACGTTTAGAACCAAAGACACACTGCATAATTTGTTCCATGGATGGAAAAGGGTGGCGATCTTTCAAGAATGCCCTATTTAGGTCCCTAAAGTCAACACACAACCTCAATTATCCATTATTCTTCCTTAAAAGAACAAGGTTAGACACGCAACTAGTATGCTTGTTGGGGTATATGATGCCACTCTCAATTATTTTAAGAACCTCTTTATTCATGAGTGGCTCTAGCTTGGGGTTAAAAGGCCTTTTCTTTTGCCTAGCTGGTTTAGCATTAGTCTCTAGCTCTATGGTATGTTGAGCAAGTGCTGGAGTAAAACCTTTCAGGTCTTCATATTTCCAAGCACAAACATCACTGATCTCTTGAAACAAATGGATGTAAGACAACTTTTCTGAATTTGTGCTCACCTTTCCAAATTTTAAACTTTTACCTGGTTCAAGCTCCAAATCAGCATAATGCTCTTGTTGAACTAGCAAGATAGTTTTTTTCTTTCTGTCTTGATCATCTGTGTTGAATACTGATTCTAAGGTTACAAGAACTTTAGGAAACTTATTGGAGTGGAGCTTCACCACTTGACCATCATAGTTTTTCTTCAACCTATCTTGATTATGTACTAAAATAATGTCCTCTTCAAGCAAAAATTGTAGAATTTTCTCATCAGTTTCAAACACTTTCCAATTGATATCATTATTAGGAATGGAAGGCCTATCAATAATCTTAACATGTTATTGGTCACTTTTTACCAAAATTTTATCTCTACATGTTGATTCAGCTTCCTAGGAATTGCAATTATATTAAAAGCATGAAAATCCTCAATTGCATCCCACACCCTATGCTTGTAAGCTTTCATAGTATCATTTTTAGTTTCACTTATCCCCTCTACTTGGTTATTAATTAATTCACTATCACCATGAACCTTTAGAGCCTTAATACCTCTTTTCCTATCCCAATCTAGTCCATTAGTCAAACTTTCATACTCAGCAGTATTGCTTGTACAAGAAAAACTAAATCTAAAAGATGCATAGTATTTCTCACCTTTAGGAGAGACAATCATTGTACCACCACTAGAACCATTTTTTATTCTAGCACCATCAAAGAAAAACTCCCAAACTTCATTTATTTTCTCTGATGTTTCACTGGTTGCCTTGAAAAGACTTGGCATTGTGAGACCAGTTTCTTCAAAAATGTAGTTCCCCAAACCAGCATCACAGACAACACTAGCCTAAGACTCTAAAGTATTCCCTGCTCCCCACTCATCTAGGTACATATCTAGAATGTTATCTATCTAGGTATATGTTTCCTTGATGATTGGAACATCATTATTATCAAATCCAAGGCAGCTTGAATTGAAGGCATTAGATGCATAAGGTTCTATATGGTGTGCCTCTAATGACTCAGATTTGATAGTCACTTTGGTTCCATAACTAGTATGAAAAATTATATGAGACCAATTAGAAGAAAGGCATCCCCCTATCTTGGTTTTGAATTCTCTTGATAGACATAAGGAAAAAAGAGGAGGGATATCTATGATATAAATGTCTAGAAGGATAGAGAAGTTAGGACTAGCATGAAGGATTACACTTGCATCTTTGACCACACCTACTATGTTTACTGATGAACCATCAATTTGTGTGACTCTCTTTTGAAATGGTTCATATTTTAGCCCTATCTAGTCAACTATTTTATTAGGTGTGACTGAACTTGTGGCTCCATTATCTACAATAGAATTGTGCCCTAGGAAATTCCCAATTATCAATAATACTGTTATACACCAAATTTACACCCTACTAAACTTGAAAGCCTAATGATCTGGTATAACATGGGAATCACTTCTAAGTTGTGGGACCTTTGCTAACGGAAGTGAGATCTCCATATTCTAGGCCAGTTCCTGTTTGATAATCACCTATTTTCTTATGGTACATAAAATCAAACTTGGGAAGAAAAGGGATAGAAGGAAAATGGAAGGTAATAAAGCAAGGACTTAATCTATTAGGTGATACACTAGAAATGACATGAATCATAACATAATTACTAAGAGTTAGCATGAAATCCCTGAATTAGGACAAGTACAACTTTATGAACAGGCTTGCAAAAGTATTTCATAGAGAGGTCTAAGATGAAACTATTCAAAGAAAGAAAATATTTCATAGAAATAACTTCAAGGAGATAGACACGGACTATGACCTCAAAAAAAACATCCACTCTGGAAAATAGGCACAAAAATGAGACAAGATAACAAGTAATGAACAAAATTTACAAGATTATCCTTATCAATCATCCAGAATAGTACACAAAGATGCAAAAAAGAAAGATAACTTAAGATAAACCATAAATTTCTTCAACGATCAGTCACTGTATTATGCTTCAAAGAGAATCCCAAACATGTGAAAACCTGAGGGCAAGAAAAATTCCACATAAAGTCTTACATAATTTTGAAAAACTTAGAATTACAAACATATGAAAATTTTGAGGTTAGGAAAAATGTCACAGAAAACTCTAACACATTCTGAATCCTGCTTACAAAAGATCAAAAAACAACTTATATACAACTTCCTCAACCACCATGGCTCAGGAGTTAATTTACAATCAATGTAGATCATATTAGGGTTACAAAAAGATATCCTTTGGAAAATATTAGAAACCCTAAAATAGTCACCTTTCTACATTAATTCCTTTGAAAATATCTTAGACAATCAGATATCCTTTGGCGACATACCCAAACATCATAAATTCATTTACACAGATCAGCCTGATCCATCTACCTTCTCTGCAACCTGGAATACATTGTCACTACCATGGAAACCCTAGAAATGAATTGAATATTTAAATATTAGATTATAATAGTCACAGGTGGCATAGAATGCCATATCAACAGCTCAAGTTGAAACCTTTATCAATTTTAAAATAGAGTCGTCAATCCATCTTAAGTTACCTAGGCATCACAACGTGATCTAGACACACATCACCTTTTCACATTGCCTTGAAAATTATGTGTCTATCATCTTTTCTTTAAGTCATAGTGCCCACCATTAGATCTTTTATGAATTTACTTACCTTTATCTTCACCTTTGGTGCTGACTTAAACTCTGACTTTACGACGTGGAAAGCTATCGCATTGGATCGATATTTATTTGATGATCATATTTTCCCTAAGCCTTCACGCCCATCGTCAGATCTTTTCTAACTTATAGCACCTTTACTACTTTTGAAATCGGGACCCATGATGTCAAAAACACCATGTGTCGACCCAGTGTAATGGCTCAATGGTTAATTTGTTCTCATCTTTCCTTTAAGTCATAACGCGAGCCACGTGATCAAAAGGAAACCATCTGATCTTTACTTTATTCTTTCTGACTTCAGCCTAGCCCCACCATGGACACCTGGCACAATGGCGTGATGGCTCATACTATTTTTTTTAAGCATCTTAGTCTTAAGGAAAAATAATCACCGTTGGATCTATCTTGACTTTCCTTAACCATATCTTCCCTTTTAACCCTTGGGATACATGATGTCATCAGTGCCAGATGTTTCCTTGTCATAATGGCTTAACCTTATTGATCGAGCATCATAACTTAAGGCTTAGCATTGACCATTGATAAAAAGGAACTTGACCACCGATTAACCTCCCTTATCCCTCATAGAAAGGTGGCCCCACTATCTACATGGAAGGATGTCATGATGTTAATAATCTTAAATGTTTGATCTAGTGATAAAGGCTTTACGACGACCGTCCGATCAATTCCTTTTTTCTGACTCAGCCTCTAACTTATCTTTAACCCACATTACTTCAATTCCTTTGTATCTCTAAGTCTCTAGATCTCATCTTTAACTCTGGTCTAGATACGAGATTTGGAGATAAAGCCTTATCTTTGAATCTCTAAATGAGACTAAACTAGACTTGATTTTGACTCGAGTTTATCTAAAGATTCAGAGATAAAAGTAAACTCTGAGTTGCGGAGTGAAAGTGCTAACACCAGTCTATTTTAGAGATCTAGTGACAACCACAGGATGAAAACATGATTGATGGCACTTGCTTGATCTCTGAAAAAAATTATTAACCCAAGCAACATTACGAGATTCAGCAACAAAGAGATCTCTAAATTACGGAATGATTAAATTCTTAACCCTGATCAAATTAAGAGATCTAGCAACCATCGCGCGATAAAAAGTGCATCAACAGACTATGTTGAATCTTTGAATGACTTGTAACTTAACCATCATATTGCAAGATCAGGAAATAGACAAAAAGTGCCAAGACATAACCACTTTCCCAGATCGCTGAATTTTAGTGACTAACCGTCGAGAATTAAGAGATTAGGAGATAAAAGACAAGATTATAAAAGTGCATGACAAATACAAAATTAATTGGAATGAAAAATTAACATAAAAAATAAAATGAGCAAAAAAAGGTCTAGGGTTTAAGAGTCTTCCTTAGGGTTTTAGACCTTTAAAATAGAACAAGGGTTTAAACCAGGCCTAGAAATGTGTAGAGAACAAGGAAAAAACTAGAAAATTGATAGAAACCCTACAATATGGGCTCAACCATTGTGGGAGCCAAATTTACCCCACTTGTAGGCCAAAATTGGATAAGATAGGAAATTTTGGGTAACATTTTTTTTATTTTTGTTGAATGTCTGCCTGCTAGACAGATACAAAACTAGTGGCCTTATGACATTCCATTGAGCAAGGAGTCTGCAAGAACCACAGAACTGAGAACTATGGAAGCAGGAGGGCTGGGAGGATAAAACAATAGGAAACTAACAAACCAAAGAAGGGAAAAGAGACCTATACACAAAACAACTTTGCAACAACACTTTGAGGAAAGCAGGAAAACTCTAACCTACTCTAGACTAACTAGTATAGAAACTAGTCAAACAAAACCATTCACTGAAAGCTTAAAATAGCTACCCTTCCTCCCTAGGATATCTTTCATTTTAAACATGAGGATAGCTAATTATACATGAGGCACATAAAAATAGGTTAGAAAAGATAGAACTACCTCCTGAAAAATGTGATCAAACAAACTAACCTCCAATAGATCATATGAGGATGCTTCATTAAATTCCTCATGTGCTAAGTATCTGATGGGGAAGCCTCTTGAAAGTCTAAAATTTGTCTTCCCAGTGTTGACTACTTCTCTTTCCTCTTTTTTATGAAGGTTTTCCTATCTTCTGACAGAGTTTGGACATGGGAGAAATGAGTTTGAAAACCCTAGAAAAATAACATTATCTATATCTTGCATAATTTCTTGCCACATTGCTTCCTCCTCCATGGTCAAAGGACTATCATCTTCTTTTAAACATGCTAAGAGCTCATCAAAACTATCAACTCTCTCAAGGCCTTTAGGAACAACTAGTTTCCTATCCTCAAGCTCCACACACAAATCTTCTATGATGCTCTCCAAATAATTTTCCCCAAGGTTTTTGTTAACTTCTACATATTGGAAATTTTCCTCTTTAATTTCAAGTTCATGAATTGACATATCATGATGATTACCTATGCCCTCTAGCTATTGTAAATTTTTTGTTGATGTGGTGGTGACCATATCTTCCCCATCTTGCTCAAACAAACTAGGAAGCTCATCAAGTAAAAACATAGCATCTTCTTTGTCACTTCCTTGTTGATGGATAAATTTTTGTTCTAATTGACCTTCAACCATAGGTATGACATGTATTCCTCACTTTCAACAAAAAAGGGAAGCTCATTAAATAAATCAGCCAAGAGTTCAGGTTGAGTATCAATCTTTATTTCTTCACCTTGTTGTTCCAACTTGTCATAGTCATCACTCAACACTAACACCTCTGATTTTCTCTCTTATTCATTACATGAAAGCTCATCTACCACAAGTCCTTTCTCTTTTATCTCCTCAACAACCTCTCCCCTATCACTACAACAATATTCTTGGTAAACAGCAGGCCTTTCAGGATAAGGACAAATAGTGGTAGGATAAGAAGGTTGATTTGGAGAAGGGCCTTGAGAAACTTGAGGAGTCTCTTGGGATACACTAATTTCTTGAAAGGAATACTCTTGTAGAGTGATGGGTTGTAACTCCTTAGATATAGTGTTTTGAAAATGGTGATGATGCTTGAAGCTTGGGATTTCAAATCTAGAGTGTTCAGAGGTATTCTTAGGGGGCAGACGGTTTTTAAATCTTGGAAAATTGAAGAGACTATCATTTTTGTGTTGTTCACTTGCAACTGGATTTGTCTCAATATAATCCTCAGGCTATTGTTGATCACAAAAAGTTTGCAATTGTTCTATAACAGGTTCATGTGCTAGATTGATGTCACTAAAAATTGGAAATGAATGCTCTATAGGTTTTTCATTTGTAGGCTCTTGTAATATGGGAGTACTCCAACTTGGAATTCTAAACTCATGAGATTTAGGAGACTCGCCTTTCCCAAAAGGCCTGAAGCTTGGAACCTTACACCCAAGAGCCTTTTGTTCAAAAAAATTTAATCTTGTCTCTGCTTCCTTGATAGCAACTTGAAGATCAAGCTCCTCTTCCCATTGGTTCCTTTGTTGCTCATTTCCCAAAGTCTTTGCCACTTGGTTGGAAAATAACTCTTGCTCATACCTTTGAGCTTCCATCCTTTGATCATGAAGATAAGCTTGGTGAGAACATTCTTCTAACTATAATTAGATCTCATGCTCTCTTTTGAAATCATAAAACTGCTTGGAGAAATCCTGGAGTAAAATTTGCAGATGTTCTTGATCATTCCTAAAGATTTGAGATTATTGCTGCAGTTAGAGTTTCTAAGATTGATCAGGAAGTTGGTTAGGGTGGGTGGGTGGGTGGGTGGTAAGCATGATGATATTTCTTCCCTAGATTATCTTTTTTTTTCTTTCATGCCCATGATGTTTCCCGTTGGAGATCATTCTCATAAGCTTGTGTAGGGAAATATTGATTGGGGGCATATTGACATCCTACTATGATATGGTAACTCAGACTAAAAATAGCTTTTGGATGTTTTTCATATGGCTTGTTATCAACCCATTGAGCATTACTTTCATGATATGATGGTGATTAACTTGACTATCCATAAGAACATGACATCTCTACTCATGTAATTAGCTGGAATTTTGAATATAAAAGATTTGAAACATACCAACACTTGACCTTTTGAAACCAGTAGACCTTTCCAGATTTGTGAGATATGATAGATAATGACCACTTCTAGGTATGTATTATGTTATCACCATATCAAAGACAACATTTCTTTACAAGATGAACTTCTTTTTTGGTCCCATTGGGCATGCCAGAACTGTTATACACCAAATTTGCACCCTACTAAACTCAAAAGTATAATGATCTGGTATAACATGGGAATCACTTCCAGACTATGGGACCTTTGCTAACTAAAGTGAGACCTCTATATCTTAGTTTGGTTCCTCTTGGATAATCACCTATTTTTTTTCTTTTGGTACATAAAATTAAAATTGGGAGGAAAAGGGATAGAAGGAAACTGGAAGGAAATAAAGAAAGGACTTAATCTATTAGTGATACACCAAATATTACATGAATCAGAACACAATGACTAAGAGTTAGCATGAAATCCCTGAATTAGGACAAGTACAACATTCTGAATAGGCTTGCAAAAGTATATCATAGAGAGGTCTTAGATGAAACTATAAAAGGAAAGAAAATATTTCAAAGAAATAGCTTCATGGAGATAGACACAAACTATGACCTACAAACAAACATCCACTCCAGAAAATAGGCACAAAAAAGAGACAAGATAACAAGGAATGAACAAAATTCACAAGATTATCCTTATCAATCATCCAAAATAGTACACAAAGATGCATAAAAGAAAGAGAACTTAAGATAACCCATAAATTTCTTCAACAATCAGTCATTGTATTATGCTTCAGAGAGAGTCTCAAACATGTAAAAAACTAAGGGCAGGAAAAATGCCACAGAAAGTATTACATAAGCTTAAAAAACTAAGAATTACAGACATGTGAAAAGTTTGAGGATAGGAAAAATGTCACAGAAAACTCTTACACATTCCGAACCCTACTTACAAAAGATCAAAAAATAACTTATATACAACCTCCTCAACCACCATGGCTTTGGAGTCAATTTAAAATCAATGTAGATCAGATTAGGGTTACAAAAAGATATCCTTTGGAAAAGATCACAAACCCTAAAACACTCACCTCTACACATTAATTCCTTTTAAAATATCTCAAAAAATCATATATCCTTTGGCGACATACCCAAACATCATAAATTCATTTAGAGAGATCAGCCTGATCCATCTACCTTCTCTGCAACCTGGAATATATTGCCACTACCATAGAAACCCTGGAAAGGATTTGAATATTTAAATATTAGATTATAATGGTTAGAATGCCATATCAATGGCTTAGGTTGAAACCTTTATCAATTTTAAAACAAAGTTGTCGATCCATCTTAAGTTACCTGAGAATCACAACCAAATATGGAGATGCATCACCTTTTCACATTTCCTTGAACATTATCTGTCTATCATCTTTTCTTTAAGTCATAGCACCCATCGTTAGATCTTTTATGACTTGCTTTACCTTTATCTTCACCTTTGGGTGCTAACTTCAAATCTGACTTTGCGATGTGGAAAGTTGTCACATTGGCTTAATGTTTATCTGATTATCATCTTTTCCATAAGCCTTCATGCCCATCGTCAGGTATTTTCTAACTTATGCCACCTTTACTACTTTTGAACCTGAGACCCATGATGTTGGCAACACCATGTGTCAACCCAACATAATGGCTCAATGATTAATCTGTTCTCATCTTTCCTTTAAGTCATAACGTGATCCACACGATCAAAAGGAAACTGTCTGATCTTTACTTTATTATTTTTGAATTCGTCCCATCCCCGCCATGGACACATGGCACAATGGCATGATGGCTCATACTATATATGTTGAGCATCTCGGTCTTAAGGAAAAATGATCATCGTTGGATCTATCTTGACTTACCTTACCCTTATCTTCCCTTTTGGCCTTGGGATACATGATTTCATCAGTGCCAAATGTCGCCTTGTCACAATGGCTTAACCTTATCAATAAAGCATCATAATCCTTAAGGCTTAGCATTGACCATAGATTAAAAGGAAATTGAACACCGATTAACCTCCCTTAGCCCTCGCAGAAAGGTGGCCCCACTGTCCACGTGGAACAATGTCATGATGCCTTGAAGAATCTTCAGTGTTTGATCTGGTGATAAAGGCTTTGGGATGACCATCTGATTGATTCCTTCTTCCTAACTCAACCTCTAACTTGTCTTTAACTCGGATTACTTCAAATTCCTTTGTATCTCTAAGTCTCTATATCTCAACTTTAACTCTGGTTTGGATATGAGATTTAGAGATAAATCCTTATCTCTGAATCACTGAATGAGACTCGACTAGACTTGATCTTGACTCGGGTTTATCTAGAGATTCAAAGATATAAGGAAACTCTGAGTCATGGAATGAAAGCACTAGCCCCAGTCTATTTCAGAGATATAGCGACAACCATAGGATAAAAACATGATTGATGACCCTCACTTGATCTCTGAACAAATGTCTTAACCCAAGCAACATTACGAGATTCAGTGACAAAGAGATCTCTGAATCACAGAATGACTAATGTATTAACCCTAAAAAAATTAAGAGATCTAGCAACCACTGCCCAATAAAAATTACATCAATGGCCTATGCTAAATCTTTGAATGACTTATGACTTAACTATCATATTTCAAGATCAAGAGATAGACAAAAAGGGCCAAGACATAACCACTTCGCGAGATCGCTGATTGTTAGTGACTAACCATCGAGCATTAGGAGATTAGGAGATAAAAGAAAAGACAATAAATGTTCATGACAAGTAGAAACTTAAGTAGCATGAAAAAGTAACTTAAAAAATAGAATGAGCCATAAAATCACTAGGGTTTAAGAGTCTTCATTAGGGTTTTAGACCTTTAAAATAGAACAAGAGTTTAAACCAGACCTAGAAATATGTAGAGAACAAGGCAAAGACCATAAATTTGATAGAAACCTTACAAGTTGGGCTCAACCCTTGTGGGAGCCACATTTACGCCACTTGTAGGCCAAAATTGGATAAGATAGGAAATTTTGGGTAGCGGATACATAAAAGGGAGGTGGTTTCATGTTCTTACCTTAATCAGCATCTACCTTGGTGTTGTTTCTTTGAACTTTCTTTTCTTGATCATCATTAACCAACACCAGCTTGGAAACATCATTAGTGGACTATTGTGGGATTGTTTCCTCAGAGCTTGTCTTCTTCAAGATCTCAGGTTGTCTTGGGATAACCATGGAATCCTACATGGTCATTTTCACATTCATTTTCTTCATATTGTCCACAATATTGGATGGCACAAGGTCTTTTCAGTATGTTAATAGTTGGTGTATGGGATGATTTTGCAGATGTGGCAGTCTTTCCCCTCTCTTATGTTTGTTCCATGTTTAGAGCTCTTATTTTGGACCGTTTATTAGCTTCAATTGAAGGTTCACCATTCACACCACTAAATTCTTATCCTTGCCAATTAAAGAATGCAGTATCATTAGGTTGTGCATCTCGTTGTGGCACTGATCCACTAGAAGATGCATCCAAATATGTGCTTGATGCATTTTGTACCATGAGTGCTTGATTCATCAACCCATTCAAACATGTAGCCTGATTATGTGGTTGATTGCAAGGAAAACACCATTCATTTTCTTCTACTAGGTTTTTTTGTGTTGGGACCATCTCCCTGATTGCATTTGTAGAATTAAGAGGCAATGGGTTGTAAGGCTGAAATGGCCTTTGATTTAAATGTTGCCTCTACCCTTGGTTATTTCCTTGGTATGGTGGTATGTTTTGTTGATAGGACTATCCCTGCCCTTCATATTATTGATTGAGCCTTTGATTTTGTTGTTGAAAAGGTGGTCTAACCCCTTGATTTTATCTTTTGATATTGGTCAACTCATTACCAAAGGTTTGCAATAATCTCTTAATTTTTTATAGTTCTTGGGAAGGTCCTGCCTTTAATTCCTCATTATTTGAACTAGCTTGAGGTCCTATTATAGCAGGTATAGGATTCAATGGAGGAATGTGTATATGCATATTGGGCTAAATACCAGGGAAGATAGGCATGGATGGCCTTGGGGCTATCATAATATATTGAATTATATAATTCTCTACTTTAATAGCTATATCAAAAGCTTGGGGAAATGAGGTACCTTCCATAGATTGGATCATGACATATATATTGCTATTTAAACTTTTCAAGAAATATAGAAAATCATAATCTGCTTAAGGCCTTATAGAAATAGGAGTCATATTCCATGTCTTAAGAAATATATTATTGAAATCTATCATATGTTCTTGAGGGGCTCTTTTGATATTAGTGAGTTTCTCTACTAAAGACAAATAATCTGATTTATCTTCAAAATATTTGCTAAGAGAGTCTCCAAGTCTGTCCCATGAATCAATGGAGCCAACTGCTAAACTTCTAAACCACTCCATGGCTTTACCTTTGAAGGATGCTACCAACAACTTGGTAGTCAAATCTTCCCTATTGATATGATGTACACTACAGATGGTAGCCACATCTTTGATGTGCTCATAATTTATTGTTTGGCTTTCACCTGTGAAATCAGGCAAGCTTTTTAATGCTGCCAAAGGTACATCATGGTGTTGGGAAAAATTTAATTGGCTACCCTAATTGAAGGGTACAAATGCAAATTTCCTTGCCATTGTAGGGATTGATGTTTGTTGAATAGCAACTGTATGGGTTGTACTTCAACCAGTAAGTGCATTTGAAGCTCTTAACAACTCTTTGTTTAAAGACCTTCATCTCCTTCTTGTATGAAATAACAAATTTATTTCTTCTACAACAAGTGGTGTAGACTACACTCTCCTTATAGGAGGTTTCCTTTGGGATTCTCTCCCTTTTCATTTTGTTGAAGACAACTACAAAAATTGAGATGGTTTTGAGACTCTTGTTTCTATTTTTCTCATAAACCCTAGTAGGAATGGATCTTGTTTGTTCTAAACACTAGTGGAGTCACCAGATATGATTCAAAAAACCACCTTTAGGTCAGTACTATGTGATAATTATATCAGAGACAACATAGCTATAAGAGATGAACTTATTTTGAGTCCCACCGGGCGTTCCAAAACTATTATACACCAAATTTTCACCCTACTAAACTTGAGAGTCTAGTGATCTGGTATAACATGCAAATCACTTTTAGGTTGTGGAACCTTGCTAAACTTGAAGTGAGACCTTCGGATTCTAGGTCTACTCCTCTTGGATAATCACCTATTTTTCTCTTCAAACTTAAAATAAAACTTGGGAGGAAAATGGATAGAAGGAAACTGAAAGGGAATAAAGAAAGAACTTAATCTATTAGGTGGTACACTGGAATGACATGAATCATAATAGAAATGGCTAAGAGTTAGCATGAAATATTTGAATAAAAGAAAGCACAAATTTATACATAGGCTTTCAAAAGTGTTTCATAGAGAGGTCTGAAATGAAAACTCCTCAAGGAAAGAAAAGATTTCACAAAAATAGCTTTCAAGAAGATAGACACAGACTATGACCTACAAGCAAACATTCACTCCAGCAGATAGGTACATAAATGAGACAAGATAATAAGGAATTAACAAAATTCACAAGATTATCTTTATCAAATATTCACAATAGTACACAAAAATGTAGAAAGAAAGAAGACTAAAATAACTTAAATATTTCTCCAACAACTAGCCATTGTATTATGTTTGAGAGAGAATTACAAACATATGAAAAAGTAGAGGACAGGAAAAATGTCATAGAAAGTCTTACATAAGCCCAAAAAACTATTTACAAAATCTTCTAAAACTACTTATATACAAACTCCTCAACCACCAAGGCTCAGGAGTCGATCCATCAAATCATATCAAAAAATTTAGGGTTACAAAATATATTCTTGAAAACAATCAAAAACCCTAAAATGGTCAATTTTATTCATTAATGCACCTTGGAAAAATATCCTAGACAATCAGATATGTCTTAGAGATACCTCCCATCACCATAACTTCAACCAAAAAATATGCCTAATCCATCTCCCCTATCTGCAAGTTGAAAAATCATGCCCCTGTCATGAAAACCCCTGAGATAAGATTTTAATATTTGAAACAATCTGATATAACGGTCACAGGTGGCATGGAGCATCCTATTAATGGCTTAGGTTTGAATCTCGACTAGCTTTAAAATAGTACCATCAATCTTTCTTAAGTTACCCGCAAGATAAGGATCTGATTTGGACATGCGTCAAGCAGGCATGTTGCCTCATACATTATCTGTCAAGTACCTTTACTTTTTAGGAAATGCATCAACTGCATGATGAATGTGAACTAAACTAGGCATTAACCTTAACCCTTACTATTGAAACTATAGGTCCACTTAACCAAGAAGTACATGTGTCCTCGTGGCGCAATGCCTTGATCATTATCCTTTATGCATCTTAACTTTAAGGAAATGTGCCAGCCACACGATCAAACAAAACCTGACTATAGATTAAAAATCCCTCAGCCCTCAAAGAAAGGTGGCCCCATTGTCCATGTTTCAAATGGTAGCAATGCCTTGATGGATCCTTAGTGTTTTATCTCCACATGGAGGCAAAGCGATGATCGTCCGATCAAACCCACATCTAAATCTTGTCCTTAACCTAGTCTTTAATCCAGAGTACCAAAATCCTTTATGTCTCCAAGTCTCCAAATACTTATCTTAACCTTGGTCTGATCACAAGATTCAGAGATACAAATTATCTCTGAATCTCCAAATGTTTGTATTGACCCTTAGTTTAATTATGAGATTGAGCGATAGCCACACATCCCAATTTTGATCGAAGTTTGGCGCTAAATCTAAAGATCTTTTGTCCAACCCCAAGTCTATTCTTAGATTCAGAGATAAAGCTGTCTCGCAAGCTCCAAATAAAAGACTTAACCAGACTTGGCATGACTTGGGTTCCATTCTGAAACTCAGAGATAAAGAAATCTTGGAGTTGCCAAGTGAAAGTCTTAACTACAGTTCCATTCTGAGCCTCAGCAACAACCCTTTGATCTGGTCTTCATCAATGGTCTACGCTTGATCTCTAGATTTTCTGAGACTTAACCGTGACATTATGAGATCAAGAGATAAGAATAAAAATCCAAACACTGACCTTGTCACTAGATTGCTGAATGTTATCCACTTAATCAAGAACATTATGAGATTAAGAGACAAGTTAAAAAGGCACATGGATAATAAGACCTTAAGTGGCATAAAAAGGTAATGCAAAATTATAACAAGCCACAAATACTTGCGTTTTGCTCTTAAAATGACACAAGGCTTATAGACTAGGCCTAGGAAAATTGCAGAAACAAGACAAGGATCTTAGAACCATGGACCAATCTTATACAAGCTGGGCTCAACCCTTGTGGGAGTGACATTTACTCCACTTGTAAGCCAAAAAAAAGTATAGAGTAGAAATTTTTTGTGTAACAGTTCTCAAAATAAAAAATGTAACCGTCGGAGTTGAGTACAAATAAGCGAGAAGGTGACACCTAGAAGAAATTGAGGGGCTAAAGGATTGTAGTTTTTCTTTCCCACAGTTGTGGTTTTTGGTTGGTTATCTGTCGTTCTACTAATGGGACCATCTTTCTGCATGTGCAAATTTGAGCAGTGGTCTTATGTCTAAGCGTTAAAGTTGGTCGGGTTTTAAGTCAAAAGGGAAATGGCTATATTGTTGATCATTAGATGGAGATGAACCAAGATCTATGGTTTTTTTTGATACATGATCAAATTTGTTAGGAATTTTAAAGATCATGAATCTGTGAGATGACGCTATGTGTCTAGGGGTGTGTAATGATCTTGTGATTGGTGGGACCAAATTTGATGATGTGTGGGGTGTTGTGTAAGCCAACTTGATAGTCAAAATTAGAGTGACCAATCTACATCATTCGATCAGGAAAATAAATGGTTGTTATTAAAATTCATTTCAAATCAATTTGAGATTGTTTGCTTGTGTGAGTGAAGTATTAATGGTGTAAATGATTGTTTTCTTTTATGTTTCCGGTGTTTTATATTAGAAGCACCTATAATTTTGATTCATAAAAGCAAAAGGATGGGATTTTTTATACTTTGGCCATCTAACGCAATGATTCATGATTTTATCAGTAAATTGATTAGGGTTGCAAGCAGAAAAGTCATAAGTTCATATTCTTGCTATTCTGATTATTTTAAAGGTGAAACTTATTCAAATTTGTATGCATTTGTAGGATTTTGATTCGTGAAGGGTTGTTGAAATACGGTATCATGAAGTTGATAAGTAATTAATTATAATTAAGAAGAATTTTTTAAGTTTATCCCCATGCCCTAGTTTCTATTTTTATGTTTTTGTCAAAAAACTATAAAATTTGAGATGGCTCCTTTGAGAAAGCACTTAGGACAGACAGAGTATCAAAGGAGGAATCTTAATGATGACTTCTTAGATTAATTAAGGGGGTCAAATTGTGATAGACGACATGGATAATTATGTTAATTGGGAAAGCCCTAGGTGAGGGATTGGTGGATAAGGTATATATGGTTTCAGATGCTAGGATTCCAATGATGGGTCTTTATTTGTTTAGAATGTGGATAGGACAAAGGAATTTAGCAAACCCATAGTGTAATTCCTAGTAGTTTGACCTAGATAGGGTTGTGGTCCCTGAGGTTTTTATGGATGTGGACATATTGCGGGCTATTGCATACCAATATAATCTTATTCTGAGAGTTGTTACAGATGTGAAGGGTGAGGTATTGGTCATGATCACTAGTGATTAAGTAAGGGAGGTTTTTGGATTAAGTGAACCATTAGCAAAGTTAGAACAAATTGATATAGATTCTATCACTGATGATTACAAGAATATAAGAGATTATGGGAGAGGAGCTATGTTATCGCATCATTTGGAAAGAATCAAGGATTAAAAGTATTATGTTGGACCTAGTTCGTAGAGCCTTTTTATATTTGGGAATTTTTCTTTCATGCTAGGGAAACTTTCTACTCATTGTGTCATGTAATTGGTAAGTACCCAAGAAGTGTAATGCCACTGGGTTTTCTGCATATGGTTATTCAGATACAAATTTGGTGTAGAGCACCTCCCTTTTTGATATTTTTTGTGTGTTTAGGGTTGTGTTAGGAGTCCTAGGTTGGGTTTGAATAAGATCCATTAGGTTTTGGGATCTCAACTTGTTCACATATTTGTAAAGAGTCAAAAGTGCTCCTAGGTGACAATATGGCCATTTTGGCTTAGAATGGTCAAAGTTACTATTTTTGTGTAACTTGTGGTTTTAATGTTTTATAGGACCCTAATTATCCTCACTAGGGTCATAAGAGTGGAAAATAGTCATCAAGTTGACTATTATATTCAAAAAGAAAAAAGTACTAAAAAGTTGCTCGAGCAACTTTTGCAACTTTTGCAAAAAGTTGCAAATGGAAGTTTGAGCAGTTGTAACCACCCATGCTTGGGTATTTGAGATTTTTTTATGATTTTCAGGTGGGTAATTGATTTTTGGATCGCATAGTACTTTTGAAAACATATTTTACAGATGTCATTCTGTGTTTTATTGTAATTATCAATGTTTTCTGCAAATTATACGGCTATGTACATATTAGATTAGCTGATAAGACCCCATGGGGGTGTAGTGCTTTGAAGTATCTTTCTTTTGCATATAGTAGTTTTTTTTCAAGTGAAGTTTCTGTGGATTTACATTAAAGTTTAGGTCACTGTGTCTGCAAGTGAATTTGCAGAGTTGTAGGAGTAAAAATAGCTCTAACCTAAGAATCCACAGTTGAAAATGGTTGAAACCATGTGGGATGATGGGTTAGGGTCTTTTCATATTATTTTTTTTTATTTTTTGTTTCTTAAATTGCATTCCTAGGCTTGAAGTGAAGCCCTATGGCTGACTGCTAGGAGTAGGTGAGTCTGGACAGGGTAAAGATTGGATTGTAGTTGAGCACCCTTGATCTTGCATGGATGAATTAGGGGAATTTGTGGAAGCCATAATGTGTCACCTTGAGGGATAAAATGGTTGTATATGGTGAAAATAAGATCAAAGACCAAATTGAAGAATTTTTGTACTGACTGGTCCAGAGGCCTAAGAACAAGGCTGAAAACTAGGGCCTAGTAGTAATTAGAGTTGTGGGTGCCTTGAGGAACTATGGTTTTGGATTCTTGAAGGGATAGTAGATATATTTAATATTTACAAGGTCTTCTATGAGTTTTTTTGGAGAAAATGGGAGCATTGGGCCCAAAATAGTGAAAATAAACCTACTATGAATAAGTCAATTAAGCCTCCTAGTGTATTTGGCAACAATTGGATTATTGGAGTGTCCAAAAGTGTTGGGAAGGTTTCCAAAAGAATTTTAATGGACCAAGAACATAGGAAAGGTTCTATGTGGTGTATGGGGAAGATCCTAAGCAAGGGTTTTGGGTTCTAGGGGAAGATCTAGTGAAGAAATAGGAGGATTAGTGAACTAGTTGGACTAGTTGTCATTGAATGGCCTTTGTGTCTTGATCAAGCCAACTATACCTAGGAGGAAAGTTGGAAAGGAGGGTCTAGGAGATCCATATTGGTGAAGAACACTTAGGAGGAGTAACCATTGGATGGTTAGGAGAGATTATAAGCAATTTGAGAGAAGGAATTACTAGAACTCTAAACCCTCTGCATCAGAGTGGTATCAAAGCCAGAATTTCTTGAAGTTTAGTGTATGTCTGAAGGGGAGGAGAGCCACGAGGTTGAAAAAATGCCACCCAAGGAAATGATCAAAGATTCCATAGTGTACTTGGTCCAAAATCTATTGGAAAAATCTAATTTGATAGAGACAAAGGGTAAGAGGAAATTCATTGAATGGGGAGATGAGAGTGATGAAGAAGATGAAAGCCAGACAAGAGAGTCAACTAGAAAAGGAAAAGAAGTGGAGATGGATAAAGAATAGAAGGTGTTCTTGGATTCATTCAAGTCCCTTAATAAAGATAGTATGGAACACATACCCTACTATTATGGCAGTTTGAATGGTGAAGAGTTATTGGATTTGCTAGAGGCCATTGATAACCAATTTGATTACAAGGAAGTATTAGAGGAGAAGAGAGTCAGTTATGCAAAGGCTAGAATCAAAGGATCTGCATTGGTGTGGTGGAACATGATGCAAGCTGATAGGGTATCCATTGGTAAGAAGAAGTTAGCTTCTTGGGAGGGAATGAAGATCAAATTGAGGGTACAATTCTTGCCCACTGATCATGAGATTCAAATGTATCAGAAGTTGCAGAACTTGAGACAAAAAGAGTTCACAGTAAGTTCCTACACTAAGGAGTTTCACAAACTGATCCTAGGGGAAAGAAGACAAGAAGAGGAGGTAGAAAAGGTAGCAAGGTACCTCAATGGGTTAAGGCAAGGAATCCAGGATGAAAATAGTATGATGGCTCCAGACAGTATGCATAAGTATTTTCAGTTAGCCTTGAGAGTAGAGGAGATGGATAGAAGGAGGAATGGTTTCCATCAAAGAGGAAGGGGTAATAAAAATAGAGGATTCAGAGATAGGAGTAAATTTGGCAGAGGAAAAAGCCCAAGTAGACCAGAAGAGAGTCAATCTATGGACAATAGTGGAAGTAACCAGTATAGAGGGTCATTTCAAAGAGGAGGATACAGAGGAAGAGGACCACCAAGGGGTAGATTCCAGTCACAAGGAAGGTCCAATTTTGTCTTCACTGGGAGATGTTACAATTGCAACCAAGTGAGCCATATAATGGGCAGATGTTCTAAAAATACTTCCACATCATCTATGGGAGAAAGGAGAAATCAGTTGGTGCAAGAGGATGACACACAAAGTGTCACTTATCCCATCTCCAAGGAAGGGCCAGTATTGGATGGAGAGAACCTCATGTTGAGAAGGACTTTGTTGAAAGTTCCTAGTGTCACAGAACCACCTCAAAGAAAGAACTTGTTCAAGACTAATTTTAGGTCCCATGGGAAGATATGCAAGGTGATAGTGGACTCTAGATCCACAGAGAATATAGTGTCAACTGAGATGGTGGATAAACTTAAACTTAGGAGGATACCTCACACCACTCCCTATATAGTATCATGGTTAAACAAGGGGCAACAGATAGTGGTGGATGAACAAACAATGGTGGAGTTTGAAATAGGTGAGTATAAGGACAAGGTCCTATGTTACATATTTCCCATGGATGCATGTCATCTCCTTCTAGGATGCCCATGGCAATATGATGTGAAGGCCATTCATGATGGTGAGAAGAACAACTATGTGATTACCAAGAAAGGAAAGAAGTTTCAGATGGGTCCTTTACTATAACCTAATGAAGAGAAGCATGTGGGAACCAGTGTGATGCTCTTGAGTGGAAAGGATTTTTTAAAGGCTATGAAGAAGGAGAAAGGGGTCTATTGTGCAGTGATAGTGAAGCCAAAGGAGGAGACCAAAGAGAAAGCCTGTATGCCACAAGAAGTACAAGCATTGTTGGAAAAGTATCATGAAATAGTGGATAATGGATTGCCTAGTGCATTTCTACCCATGACGGATGTGAGCCACTAGATATACCTCATACCTAGAGCTAATCTACCTAACAAGGTAGTATATAAGATGACACCAAGTCAAAATGCAGAGATAGCAAAATAAATTCAAGATTTTTTGGAAAAGGGGCTAATAAGGAAGCGCTTGAGCCCTTGTGTTGTGCCAACTATCCTTGCACCTAAGAAGGATGGAAAATGGAGGATTTGTACAGACTCTAGGGCTATAAACAAGATCACAATCATATACAGATTTCCCATGCCCCGGATTGAGGATCGCTAGACAATTTGGGAGGTTCTTGTTATTTCTCCATGGTGGACTTGAAGTCAGGGTATCACCAAATTAGAGTTAGGCCTAGGGATGAATGGAAGACAACCTTCAATAAAAATGAAGGGTTGTATGAGTGGCTAGTAATTCCCTTTGGCCTAACAAATGCACCTAGCACATTCATGAGGCTCATGAATGAAGTACTAGCAGATTTCATAGGTAAGTTTGTAATATTTTATTGTGATGACATTTTGATCTTTAGCAGGTCTAAGGAGGAGCACATGAAGCATTTGGAAATGGTATTGAGGAGGCTAAACCAAGAGAATTTGATGATAAATCAGGAAAAATGTGATTTCTTAAAAACTAAATTAGTGTATCTTGGTTTTGTGGTTGCTAACGGGTGTATGAAGATGGATCTTGATAAGGTCAAGTCTATTTTGAAATGGTCTACACCTAGATCCATAGGGGATGTTAGGAGTTTTCATGGATTGGCATCCTACTATAGGAAATTTGTAAGGATTTTTAGTCATGTATGTGCCCCTATCTTCAACACTATCAAAGGAGGAATCAAATGTCAGTTCAAGTGGACAACAACAGCAGATCAAGGATTTGAAATGTTGAAAAATAGGATAGAAAAACTACCTACACTTAGGTTCCCCAACTTCAATCAATTATTTGTGGTGGAGTGTGATGCTAGTAATATAGTCATGGGAGCAGTGTTAAGTCAAGAGGAACACCCTGTGGCATTCTTCTCAGAGAAGTTGAATGAGGCTAAACAAAAGTACTCCACCTATGATTTGGAGTTGTATGCAATCGTGCAAGCACTCAAAAAGTGGTGAAATTATCTACTACCAAGAGAATTTTTGGTTTACACAGATAACCATACCCTTAGTTTCTTGAATGGGCAAGAGAAATTGAACCAAAGACACCTTAAATGGGTAGAATCTTTGCAAGCATAAAATTTTTTTATCAAACATAAGAAAGGAGTTAGCAACAAGGTTTCTGATGCTCTAAGTAGAAGAGTACTAGATATATAGGAGATACAGTTGCAAAGTGTGGGAATGGATGACTTGAAAGATCTCTACAAGGAAGACAGTGATTTCAAAGGTGCCTATGAGGCATATGGAAAGTTTCAATAGGGGTTCAAAGTAGAATTCACTAATTACATGTTGCAGGAGGGACTATTGTTCAAAGGCCACTTAATGTGTATACCATAGTGTTCAATGAGGGAGAACATAATCAACGAGAAACACCAAGGAAGCTTGGGAGGCCACTTTGGAGTGGAAAAGACACTTGAACAAGTGAATAGGAACTTCTATTGGCCTAGGTTACAGTCAAATGTTAAAAGGTTTGTGGAGCAATGTCAGATATGTCAGAGGGCTAAAGGACAAAGTAGCAATACTGGATTGTATCAACCCCTATCCATACCCCAAAGGCCTTTGAAGTGCCTAAGTATGGACTTTGTTTTGGGGTTTCCAAAGACCTCAAAGGGACATGACAGTGTGTTTGTAGTGGTGGATAGGTTTAGCAATATGGCACACTTCATCCCTTGAAAAAAAACCAATGATGCTTCACATATTGCCGGCCTATTCTTTAGAGACATTGTGAGAATTCATGGATTGCCATTGAATATAGTAAGTGATAGGGATAGTAAGTTTGTGGATCACTTTTGGAGGAATCCTTGGAAGATGTTGGGGACAAATTTGTCTTTCTCTTCAGCCTATCACCCTCAGTCAAATGGGAAAACTGAGGTAGTCAATAGGTGTTTGGGCAATCTATTGAGATGTTTGACCAAACAACATGGACAATGATGGGATCATATCATAGGGCAAGCAGAATATGCCTATAATGACTCCATTAATAGGAGTACTAGTAAAATCCTATTTGATATAGTTTATGGGGATAATCCTAGAGGGATTTTAGAGTTAAGGGATCTCAATTTACAAGACAAAAGGAGTTCTCAAGGGGAGTCATTTGCAGAACAGATGAAAGAGCTACATGATCAAGTCAAAAGGACTCTACAAAAGAAAGGGTAGAAATATAAGTCCAAGGCAGATCAGACAAGGAGGGATTTTCAGTTCAAGGTGGGGGATCTAGTACTTTCTTACCTTAGAAAGGAAAGACTACCTAAGGGTAAGCCAACTAAGTTGCTCATGAGAAGATAGGATCATTGAGGACTTTGCATAAGTATGGAAAAAATGCATATGAAGTGGAATTACCTCTAGATTTGGGAAATTCACCTATTTTTAATGTATGTAACCTATATCCCTACAAGGGACCATCCTTAGACACTGGTCAACAAACTCTTTCAGAGTTGGAAGATGAAGATTGGGTCAAGGATTTTCCTACCCCACACCCTCTGCAGTTGGACAATATACTGGGCTCCAAAGTGACTAAGAAGATGAGGAAGGGTATTTAAAAAGATTATTTTTTCAAGTGGTAGGGACTACCTAAATCAGAGGCCACTTGGATGACTGATTCAAACATTCTGAAACATGGGGTCACCATTGAAGACCTCCTAACTCAAGGGACTTGAGTTCTTTTTCCCAGGGGAGTATGGTGAAGAGAACCTCCCATTTTGATATGTTTTGTGTGTTTAGGGTTGTGTTAGGAGTCCTAGGTTGGGTTTGAATAAGATCCATTAGGTTTTGGAATCTCAACTTGTTCACATCTTTGTAAAGAGCCAAAAGTGCTCCTAGGTGACAATATGGCCATTTTAGCTTAGAATGGTCAAAGTTAATATTTTGTGTAACTTATGGCTGTAATTTTTTCTAGGACCCTAAGTATCCTCACTAGGGTCATAGGCATGGAAAATAGTCATTGAGTTGACTATTATAGTCAAAAAGCAAAAGGTGCTAAAAAGTTGCTCGAGCAACTTTTGCAACTTTTGGAAAAAGTTGCAAATGGAAGTTTGAGTGGTTGTAACCACCCATGCTCGGGTATTTGAGCATGGTTTGATGATTTTGAGATGGTTAATGGATTTTTTGGATCGCATGTTACTTTTGAAAACATACTTTACGAATGTCATTCTATGTTTTATTGTAATTCTCAGTGTTTTTTGCAAATTGTACGGCTGTGTATGGATTAGATTAGCTTATCAGACCCCATTTGGGTGTAGTGATTTTAAGTAGCTTTATTTTTCATATATTATATTGTTTTCAAGTGAAGTTAGTGTGGATTTACATTAAAGTTTAGGCCAATGTGTCTGCAATTCAATTTGCAGAGTTGCAGGAGCAAAAATGGCTCTAACCTAAGCATCCACGGTTGAAAATGGCTGAAACCAAGTGGGATGATGGGTTAGGGTTTTTACATATTTTATTTTTTTCTTTTTTTGTTCTTGTAATTTAATTCCTAGGCTTGGAGTGAAGACATATGGTTGACTGCTAGGAGTAGGTGAGCCTAGACAGGGTAAAGATTGGATTGTACTTGAGCACCCATGATCTTGGATGGATGACTTAGGCACATTTTTGGAAGCCCTAATGTGTCACCTTGAGGGATCAAATTGTTTTATATCGTGAAAATAGGATCGAAGACCAAATTGAAGACTTTTTGTACTGACTGGTCTAGAGGCCTAAGAACAAGGCTGAAAACTAGGGCCTAGTAGTAATTAGGGTTGTGGGTACCTTGAGGAACTATGGTTTTGTATTCTTGAAGGGATAGTGGATAGATTTGATATTTCCAAGGTCTTTTGTGATTTTTTTTGGATAAAATGGGAGCATTGGGCCCAAAACAGTGAAAATAGACCTACTAGTAATAAGCCAATTAGGACTCCTAGTGTATTTGCCAACAATTGGATTGTTGGAGTGTCCAGAAGTGTTGGGAAGGTTTCCAAAAGAATTTTAATGGACCAAGAACATAGGAAAGGGTCTATGTGGTGTATGGGGAAGATCCTAAGAAAGGGTTTGGAGTTCTAGGGGAAGATCTAGTGAAGAAACAAGAGGATTAGTGAACTAGTTGGACTAGTTGTCACTAAATGAGCTGTTAGATTGAATTTTAGAATAACTGAGAGGGGAGGGGTGAATCAATTATCCTCAGGTCTAGATGTAGCAAATAAAAACTTTCTATACTTCATATCTACTCGGCAGCAGTATCATAAATCAACAACTTTAATCATGCAGTTTACTGTTAATTGAAATTAGCTTGTAGAAACATAATAGTAAAGCAAACCATAAGCATTCACACAAGTTGACACAAGTATTTAACGTGGAAACCCAATATGGGAAAAACCACCAGTAACATGATACCAAGTTTTTACTCTTCTGAAGTGATGCCCTATGAGGAGCCAATCCTTTAAAAGGTTACAATAACACACTGCTAGGTGTGACCTGATTAAAGGATTTAATCACCCTGTCAGGAGTGGCCTTGTTAGAGGACTTAGAACATTCCACCTAAATGTCACCTTGTTAGAGGATTTATACAAATGATTGTTAAGTCAACCTTGTTAAACGATTTAACTGATACAATGGTTAGAAAGTAATCAATAGTTGTGATCTAATACATACAACTTACTTTGCAATTCAGATCCAATTACAGCTCTGATGTTAACTTACTGGATAGCCTGTATTGTCATTTCAACCTTCTGATCTGCTTGGAAATCCATCAAGCAATCACACATGCAACTTTTTGCTTCTGCCTTTGCCTTCTCTGCTAGATCATGCCAAATAGTAAAACAACTATGAAAACCTCTTGCATACACATACACTCTTGCACACTTAGTGAATAACCCCTTGAGGTTATCATATACCTCTTTGTCTAGGTCAGATAAATCTTTTGCCACTTAAACAAGATCGTAGATCTTAGGTTAGGTCAGATCCAACAGATCATTCCATATTTTCATTACATTTACTTCTCCAAAGTAGTCTCTAATTAAATCCTGAAACCATGCATTAATTATGGTTACCCATACATTAAATGATGTGGATCAATCTTTAATTAACATTACATATCCCAATAAAATTAACTAAGTCAGCCAGAGATCTCAAATCTCATCAATAATCCAATTACTGTAAGTTAGCCAACATCATTGTTTCCACTCAGCAATTTCAATGGTGCTCGACATTGAACAACTTTTCTCATCACGAACAACTTTACTCGGCACAAGCAACTTTTCTCGACACAAGCAACTTTGCTCGCACAAAACAGCCAGAAAAATTGTCTTTGAAAGATAAACAACTAATTACTTTGCCAGAGTGCCAACTGATCAAGTACCCTTTTTGTTTCCTTAACTCAACCATTCACTTGGTCTTCTTGTTAAATATTCTTCATCAATAATAGATATGGTACTAAAATAGATAACAATAGTCTCACCAATAAAGGTTTGACAGCAATGACAAAATAACAATTGCTTACATTTTCACTTTCCAACATGAGCTTTGTGTCTTGATCAAGCCAACTATACCTAGGAGGAAAGTTGGAAAGGAGGGTCTAGGAGAACCATATTGGTGAAGAACACTTAGGAGGAGTAACCATTGGATGGTTAGGATAGGTTATAAGCAATTTGGGAGAAGGAATTACTAGAACTCTAAACCCTCTGCATCAAACTTCTAGGATTCACCAATGTGTGTGATTTTGCACCTTATCTAGCAGATAAGATACATGAGGGGTTACAATTGGTGGTGAAAGAGGGGGGAACAATGTTTTTTCTACCATTATTAATTGTTAATGCATATGATTTTTTTTAAGAAGGAAAATTTCTTTTCTCGGAGTATGCAATTGATGAGAACAATTGGGGCAGAAGAAGTGACAGTTCAAATTTGGACAATAGATCTATCATGGGATAGAAGTGAGGCTACATTTGTGAGGTTTCACAATTTTTTTCATCTAGGTTTAGGTCTATATTGATGGAAAATTTAGCGAGGATTCCTATAGACCTTCATGCATTATTAACATTTAAAGAAATGAGGCCATAAATGAACATTTCACATAATTGGGGTGATGTAATACCACACCCTGTTAGCACAGTCCTAAGAGTTTATGGATTTGAGGGGACACCCCATGTGTTTCCTTTTGAGGTACCTTTGCGGTTAGGTTTTTCAGAGGTGATATGGAAGATTAGCTAGATTGAGGAAACAGAACTGGTAGGGAAGCAAAATGGTATTTTTTCCCTGATTACACAATCATTCCTTATTTTATTATAATAAGAGGTGGTTGGGTACACTTTGATAAATTATTTGAACCCTATTATCTAGGCACTAGTTTTGCAAGATATAGTGACCTGGAGAATTTCTTCACATGTTCAAATTAAGGATTAGAATGCCTCAGAGGGAGCATGTCTTATTTATTACCCTAAGGATGTTATTGCAAATCAGTTGTATAAGGCTACAAGAGGAATATAAGGAGAAGTGGGTGGCTTAAAGGAAGTTATTGGTTGTTGTAGACACCCAAAATTGACCAGGTGTCTTAGTATCGTCAAAATCTGCAAATCTCATCAAAATGCTTCAAAATGGATCAAAATCAATTAAATGGACATTTATCAATCAAAGTGGATTAAATTAGTAAATCAAGGGATTAATTAACCATGAAATCAAATAATTAAATACAAGCCTAAAATGATTTATCAAATTATGCAATTGATTTTAATCAATTAATTAGATAGTTTAAATCAAAAATCAAAATTAACCTATTCCTTACATGGCTAAATTAATTAAATGATTGAATTAATTAAATCCTAATATCTTTTCAACACAAATAAAAGATCCAATGAGAATTGAGAACACACTTGCACATGGATCACTCCAATTTTGCATCTCAACCTCTCATTTATCCTTTTAAATCTCATCCACTCATCTTGTCCCACCCTTTGAGGACAACATTTGAATGGTTCCCTTATTTGAAACCATTTGAGATATAAAACTCAACCAAGGATTAACCCATGATAAATTCACTCTACCCCCTACCGTTGGGATTTTACTATAAATATAAGCCATTTTCAAGCATAATCATATCCTAGAAAATTTGAATGCATAGCATCCTCATTATAGGCAATTTCATAGCAATTTGAGCAATAGTGAGAGCATTTGGTAGCAAATTGAGAGATCATTTCAATTTATGAGAGCATTTGAATTCATTTTGTATCATCTTTGAGAGAATTGAGAGCTAGATTAGGCATTTTATCATCAATTTCTCATTCTAGGAAGGTCACTAGTAGAGATTAAGGCTAAGAGATCTACTTGCAAAGCCTAGTTAGAGAACCATGAGATGTTATAGATTTTAAATGCAATTCTTTAGATTAATTTGTTTATTTATTTCCATAGAATTATGCTTAATTGTCCTAATTTCATGAAGGTGTATTAACTCACACACCAATGGCACCCACCGTGGGGATTTAGGCCTCATTTTCCATCATTTTATCAAGTTTTGTGTGTTTTGGATTTACTTTTATGCTTATTTTGTAGAAAATAGGTGAAATGACATGTATGAGCAATCTGATGACGCTTGTGAACCGTTAAATGATGCATGTAGTTTCTACTTTATTTCTGTCTAATTTTCTTTGCCGCATATGAGACAAAGTGTGACACGTAAACCTGTAAAGCGTCTCCTATGAGCTACAAAGTGCCGCCTGTGAACTATCAATTTCCATGTGTGATATGTTTTGTGACGCATTTTAAACGTTCTGTAAGCCTGTGAAGTTTACTTTGTTAGAGTAATAGTACATTTGTCTTTATAATTAAATCACTTCGGTTTAATTATTAAAGGTCACTATTATTCTATTCACTTAAACTTGTCATTTATAGGTGCATAATAATTAATATGTTTATTAATTATTAATGCACAAACCTAGCTTTCTCCAGCTTTAGGGTTTCTCACCTTATATGCCACTTTTGTAATTATTGTACTGACTTTTTGGGAAATATAATTTTGCTCTCACTCCACTGAGATTTTCCAAGGCTTCTGTCTCTGTGGTTTCCATTCAGTATTAGGTATTTGCATGCAGGTGTTCTTGGCAAGTTGTGAAGTTGGATTTCTCAACTTCTACATGGTATCAGAGCCACCCTGTCACTGCCTGGTTTGAAGATTTTTTGAAGCCATGATTCGAAGATGACAGCCATAGCTTCTCTAGGGTTTTTCTGTCACTTTGAAGGAGGCACTATTTTGTGGAGCTGTTTGAGAAAAAACAAACTCTGCCATTGCATTCAGAAGGCCTGAGAGAGTCAAAATACCTATAAGGTTTGACCATTTTGGTCACAATGACCTCAGGAAAAAAATTTAGCCTCCCAGGCCGTACGGGCACAGTTTTCGAGAAAAAAAATTTAAAAAAAAATTAAAAAGCACAATTTTTTAAAAGTTTTCGATGCAGATGAAGTGCAACTGGGGCGCACCACCGTGGCCCAGCCCTCCACTGGCATGCCACCCACCGGCCACCGCAGCCGCCACCGGCGGTGCTGCGCCCGGGAGCCGCCCGAGAACCGCCCTTGCACCACCTACACTAGCGACCAGCCACCGGTGCGCCACTAGCCCAGCCAACGTACGGTGCTGATGCCATTGCTAACATCAGCGATCGAGAATTTTTTTCCAGTGGACTTTGCAATTTTCTGGCATATTTTAAAATTTTTAGGCTACCAAAAATTTTTTTTGGCAATTACCGACGGGCGTCAACTTTTTTCTCACAGAGTGGTGACGGTCATTTGGACATCAAATTTTTTCCAGTGACTGTGTTTTTCCAGCGAGCTATTTTTCGAAGGGGCACTTGGTTTTTTGGCCGTAACTTGAGCATACGGTGTCCGTTTTCAAAAAATGAAATATCACCAAAAAGGTGTTTCTGAGCCAGACATGATGATGCTAGTCTTGTTCATTGATTTGGTCATTTGAGATCTTGTTTTTGGCATTGAACTAGAGGCTTTATTTTACTGCCTCTCTGCATCTGGCGTCCAGGTTTTTTCCTAGTTTTTTGTGCTTTCAGTAATTGTTTATTTGTTGTACGGGGGATAGAATCATACATTATGGGGGGTGCCTTTTGCTTTCTGTCATTTACTTTCAAAAAATGACCCTTCTACTTCTGTCTTTTTCTTCTCTCAATGTTGGACCCCTCTGTGGCCCGGCTAACACTGTACAATTACCACACCTAGAAAGCACACATGACAAGGCTACTCATGTCACTTGGCTTATGGTCATGCCTAGATGAAAATCAACCTATCCTGCAGCGTCCTTTTGAGGTTCTTCAGCATAGGAATAAGATGGATGAAGCCATGGGCTTGATTGCACTGAATATTTTTGATAGTCTCCTCTTTCACCTGGATAGTTTGACAACTCCTAGGGCCATTTAGGGAAAGTTTTCAGATTTGTTTGGCACAATGAATGAGTTTTGGGCACTACAGCTTGATGCAGAGCTAACCACTTTGACACCTACTAGCTTTCCCACCATTGAGGACTTCTTATTGAAGTTCAAGTCTCTGCGCTCAGTTTTGCAGGGATGTGGGAAAACCAAGGCAGATGATGAGTGTATCTTCTTGATACTCTCAAAGTTGTGATGACAATATCAGATCTTCTCTTCCACTTTCTACTCCACCATGGATGATTTGGGTGCTAGACACACCATGCCTTCTTTTGAGACATTTTGTGATCGGTTGACAAGGGAACAGGCAAAGATCCAATAGATGGATGCTTCTGGCTCTTCTAGCCAAGCATTGGTTGCTCAGTCTTCACAGGGGAAACTAAAACAAAAAGGCAAACCAAAGAAAGATTTTGCAGGCAATGATTCTTCCTCCAGACCTACACAGAAAAATGATTCAAAACCTCCAGCTAACCCTTCCAAGAGTAAATCCTCTTCGAAGTCTACTGAGTCTACCTCTAAGACTAAGAATAAATCAATTGAGACCTGTAGCTTTTATGGAAAGGATGGACATCCCATTTCTAGGTGTTGGAAATGTTTTGAGGCTTTAGAGGAAGCCTTGCAGGAGCATCACATTTCAGATCCTTAGTCCACATCCTTCCCTATAGGGAAAGTTCATGCTCTTACTGCATGAGCAATGACTTCTGGGCCCACCTGGATTCTTGATTCTGGTGCCTCTCACCATATGACTCACACTCATCAGTTGGTCACCTCACTTGCCCCTTGTGCTAATTCATATATTGCTATTGGGAACTCGTCTCATCTTTCTATTTTGGGTTCTGGTTCTGTTTCTTTAGCTGGGGGTTCTCTTTAGGATGTTCTCTTTGTCCCTGACATTTCGATGAACCTACTGTCTATCTATCAAATTTTCCACTCTGGCTCTGGTAAGACAGTTGAGTTCTCACCACATGATGTGGTTATTTGGGACTTACATGATTTTGAGATGATTGTGGCTACTAGGAGTGTTGACACTACATCCCGACTATAAAAATTTGATGGATTTGAGTCTTCTACTGGCATAGGTTCCTGTCTTATAGCACATGCAGATTCAGTGAGCAGACTTTGGCATGAGTGTTTGGGCCATGTCAATTATAGATATCTATAGTAGATGAGCACACAGGCACTTGTTCTTGGGCTTCCATGGATTACTTTCACTGATGGGGTTTGTCAGGGTTGTGTTCTTGGAAAACAACATAGGGATCCTTTTCCTCAGGGACGAGCTACTCGTGCTTTGGCACCATTGGATTTGATTCATAGTGACCTCATGTAATTTTCTACTCCTTTTTCTGGTGCCAAATATGTGCTTAATTTCATTGATGACTTCTCCAGGCACACATGGGTGTACTTTTTGAAGTACAAGTCTGATGTCTTTGATTCATTTCGAGTCTTTAAGACATTTGTGGAGAAGCAATCTGGTCTTTCTATTCACCGGATATGCACAGATAATGGGGGGAGTATGTGAACCAAGCTTTCAAGGATTTTTTCTCTAAACATGGTCTTCAGCATCAATTTGCAGTGCCCTACACCCCTCAGCAGAATGGTGTGGCAGAGAGAAAGAATAGAACACTTCAAGAGATGGCTAATTGTATGATACAGTCCAGGTCCATGGATTCATCTTTTTGGGCAGAGGCAGTCAATTGTGCTAACTATATTTAGAATCAGATGCCTCACAAGGCAGTTTGACATATGACTCCTAAGGAGGCTTGGTCTCATGTCAAGCCTAATGTATCTTCATTATGAGTTTTTGGTAGTGAAGCATGGGCATTTCTGCCTAATGCTCAGAGTAGAGCGATGGAGCGGAAGAGCTGACACCTCATTTTCGTTGGCTACTACGAGGATGTTAAGGCATACAGGTTGTTTGATCCTGATTCCAGAGAGGTCCTATTTTGATGGGATGTCTAGTTTGATGAGCGCCTTCCTATAGTAGATACCCCACTTCCAAAGTCCACTTCACTTACCACTACTCCCTCATCTCTTCCAGCTTTATTTCAGGATGATGAGGATGATGATCTTGGTGATCCCCATTTACCTCCACCATAGGATCCTCCACAGATGCCTAGATGGGCTTGTGTTACAGTTGATGTTGTAGGATCTCTGGCTGGTGACCCTTCCACTTCCCATCACACCCGGTCTCATATTGCGGGTTCTAGTCTTCTAAGTCATGCTATTTGTGGTGATCCTCAGACATTATAGATAGACATTTTAGAAGTGTATGTTCTCAGTCATTTTCGCTTTAAATGTTTTAAATATCGCTTACTAACAGATAAATGTTGTGTATTAGTTGTTTAATGTCGCTTAGTTCTTTCTATTTTATTTTGCTATCAAATCATTAAATTTTGATTTCTAATTCTCTGTCTGTGTTTTTCCCGCAGATGAGCAAGCACAAGAAGATATAGAAACTAGAATTTCAAGTTACAAAGTCTAGCAAAGAGGTAAGAGCACAAACTAAACATGATAAGTAAATTTATGCTTCCAATATTTTAGAAAATTTAAAGGAAGAAGAACATTTATATGATCATTATATAAAGGTATTTTTTGCTTACAAAAATAAATTCCCTACTCTTTAATTTGATTTCTTTTTTTTGAGTTCTTTAAGTTGATTCTTGCAAATTTGATCAAAAGGAACTTAGGAGCATGTTGTCAAGTTCATTTTCAAGTTTTTCTTCACTTTTTTGGTTGTGTTGACTAACTAGTTGGAGGAGCCAAAGTGGGAACGATTGCCACTAGGTGAGTAGAAAAAAAGTAAAAAATCAATCAAAAATGCTCCTAGCCTTTGCTAGCTTTGAAAATGATTATATTGTGGCATTCATTTAAATCTATTTTAATAGGAAAAAACCCTATTATTGTCCAAATTGAACAAACATTAGGCATATGCTCTCCAATTTTTGAAGTGGATCAAAAAGACAAATGTGTGAATTTAATTTGGTAGAAAGAAAGGGAAGGAATTAATCAAATATTTCCATTATAAGAACCTCCTTGTCAAGGGGTTCAAAAAGAACAAAAAGTTCTTGAAGTGTTTGGAATGAAGGAAGACAATAGGGATATGCTCTTCACTCTTTGAGTTAATAAAACTCCCATACTTGTCAGACTAAGTTCATTTTTCCTCTTTCCATATATGCTAGATTAAAATAGAACATTAGAGGACCTGCCTCCTGAGAATTCCTTTACGAAGGCAATGGGAGGGAATGACCCAAAGTGGGAGACAATTGCTTTAGCCATGATATCATCCAACCCACTATAAATAAATGCACTTTACCTTAATCAGAAAGTGACTAAGTTGTGTGCAAGTCATCCTCACTTCCTCGAGTAGTCCTTCGGGATTACACAAATCATACTTTCGTGCATGCGGGAATCCCGCAAGGTGGTAAAGGAACTTGACATGATTTAGAATGGAGGTGTTATTAAAACCTGGTTAAAATAGTAAGCCTACCTTCTAGAGCCATTGTTAAAAGCCACATTTGTTTGACTCTAGGTAGATTGCTTGGAAGACTTTCTTGTGATATACTTGTGAAAATGACCGATAACATACACTTCTAGTGTTGTTTTAGGGTTATCATGCAAATTTGATGTATGTGTTGAGTTTGTATTTCATTTTCAAGCAAGAAACTTCTCTGAAATATCTAATGAAAGACATTAAACTTTTAAAACCTTAAAAAATTGAAAATTCAACTTTGATTGGTAAAGTGCCGCGTATGATCATTTAAACGATGCCTACAGACAATTCTGTGATGTGTCAACAATTGAAATGACACCTTTCATCTATCAAAAACTTCATAAGTCACTGGAAAGTGCCACCTGGAAACAATTCAATAACGCCTATCAACAAGAAAATGCTACGTACTAACTACAGAGTGCCGCATACAGTAATTCTAGTCAACGCGTACTAACATTAAAGTGACGTGTACACAACAGGAAGTGACACCCAGAAACAAAGAAGGGAAAATAATGGGTATTTACTGAGGGTTTGAAAATAAGATACCTACATTTTTGGATACCCTTTTGGTCATTTTACCTCTGTGTACTTTCAAATTGATTAGAATCTACCATTTTTGGACATTTCAAAAAATCATCCAAGGGTTGATCATTTTAAGTGAATACAAAAGCCTAAGATATTTATACGATTTATGTTCATGCTGGCTTTTACATGATCTCATTATATCAAGTCTACCCTGCAACCCGATGGATCCTATCTAAGGCAGGAATGTCCTTTTCTGAGTGATAAATTTACTTCTTCAAGACCCTTACAAGAACCTATAAAGGAGATGGAGCCAACAATGTCCTTTCCATTTGGCAACATGGACCCCAATCAAATCAACCATGTTAACAAAGACACGAAAAACAATGGAGGAGAAAATGTTGTTCCTAACAACCAAGGGTCAAACAACAATAACAATGGAGGAGGAAACATTGACCCTAACAACCAAGGGTTAAACAACAACAATCTTGGAGTAGTAAATCTTGACCCTAACAACCAAGGGTTAAACAATAATAATAACAATGGGGGAAACATTGACCCTAATGATGAAGAAGAAACTGATGAAAAGGTTAATGAAGAAATTCAAAGTCCCTTCTTCATGAAGCTCATGGAAAAAGTGTTGGAAAAAGACAATGAAAATTACTTCCTAGACCTAGCACAAACGGGTCTCAAACTTCCCCATGACTATGAATTCAATCAACTTAAGCAAAAATAATTTGAGGCTAATCCTATTGATATCATGAATAAACAATTCAAACTCTTCCAAATGCAATTGGACACAATGAAACAAAGCGGGGTTCCTAAACCCTTTTCTATTGAAGCCTTGTGTCCTTTTCCATTTGATAAGTCATTAATCATGGTTCCATTCCCAATTAATGCTATCTTTCCTAAATAAAAAAAGTATGAAGGAAAAAATGATCCTCAAGATCACTTAAGGGAATTTTGCGCATTGAGCCTAGAGTTCATGCATGATACAAATTACCTCATGAGGTTATTTCCTAGAAGTTTAGGAGGCATGGCCATGGAGTGGTTTTCGAAGTTACCCTCCAGCATCCGAACCTTTGAAGAGTTGGCCTCCAAATTTGTGACTCATTATTCCTACAATATCAAACATGAGATTACGATGATAAATTTATGTAATACCAAGCAATGAGAGGGAGAAAGATTCCTAATTTTCTTACAATGATGGAGAGAGGTATTTTCTAGATACCCTCGAAGTGTACCTGAAAAAGAGAAGATGGATATCTTTATTAATAGCTTGACTAATGAGATGAATAACCGGTTGAGACTAAAATGTCCTAGGTCTTTCCAAGACCTAATTGAGAATGAGGTTACCATGGAAGAGGTATTATTCAAAAGTAGAGAATTAAATATTTATAAAAACAACAACAAAAATACCTCCAATAACAACCAAAATAGAAATCCTCCTAACAATAACCGGTTTTGGATGAGGAATAACAATAAAGGAGTGGTGAATGATGGAGTTGTAGAGGCTAACAATTTGAAGGCCACCCCTTTCAATCTTACGAAAGGATTTTCTCAAGCTAATAATGTGACTCAAGAACCCAAGGTACCTTTAAACAACAACAATAATAATAATAACTTTGGGAACAATCAAGGGGCTAACATACCTAAGCCTTTCTTTACACCAACTCCTAAAAGAACATTCACATCTTTGGGTTAACCCCTTGAGAAGGCATTAAGAACCCTCGTTTATAATAATCTTATTGACTTTCCTAGAGCTAAACCATATGAACCACAAATCAAACCTACATGGTGGAGTGAGGCTAGTCATTGTGAATACCATAGAAATCAAGGACATAAGACAAGTGATTGCATGCGTTTGAGACACATAGTGCAAGACCTAATTGACAATGGTGTGATAAAGGTAGAAGGACCTAAAAACAACAAAGATCACATGGTCTTTAAGACTCCTTTCTACAAACATGAAAAAGGTGAATCTTCCAACTCAAACAATGGAGGTAACAATAGCAACAATTCGAGAAGTAACAACAATGTAAATTTTGCCCATACCTATGATAATACTATTAATGCCCTATCCAGACATGATAGTACTATCAATGTTGTGGTAATCAAAGAACAACCTATTCAAGAGTCTTCTAATGTTGTAACTAGGGGGCATGCAGCGAAAATTACCCTACAAGGAAGTTCCCCTAAAACCTTTGGTCTTACTTCAACAACTACTTTGGCTAAACCAACATCTTCTTCAATAAGGCCTTATAGTTTGGTGGACCAATTGCATAAAACTCCAGCACAAATCTCTATTTTGGAGTTGTTGAAATTATCTCCTAATCACAAAGAAATATTGGAAAAATCCCTAGTGGAAACCAATGTTCCTATAACCTTGGAGGAGGATAAGTTTCAAAATATGGCAGGACACCTCATAGCTCCTCATTGTCTTTCATTCTCTGAACAAGATGACATGTCTATTAACCACCCTCAAATTTTTCCCTTGCATATAGAAGTGTTAATTGAAAGGCATAGGGTTAAGAGAGTTCTCATTGATGGGGGAGTCGATCTCAATATTTGTACATTAAACTTTGTCAAGTCTTTAGGGATATCTGAGTCATCTATTGACCCTAAGAAGCAAATCACCATTAAGCCATACGATGAGGAAGAAAAGTATTCAAAAGGCATGATTGTTTTACCTATCCAAGTGGGACCTATCAAAAAAGATACCATATGTCAATTTCTCAACATGAAATTAACTTATAATATCCTATTGGGAAGACCTTGGATTCATGAGATGCAAGCGGTACCTTCTACTTATCACCAATGCATAAAATTTCCACACAGAGGTGAGGAGATCACAATTGGAGGAGATTCTAATCCCTTCCAATATTGAAACACATTGAAGCCAAGTCATGAATTATTTATTCCTCACAATAGTGAAGGAGTCATCCCTAATGATGTTATTAAAGAACCCAACAAGGAAAGTTTGAAGTTAACACCAAATACTACTTCCATCTCAAACCCAAATCAAACTAACTCAACTACAACAACTAAGGGAAAGGAAAAGATGAGTTATGAGGGTCAAAATTCACATGATAATTTAGTTAAGAATTCTACATTAAGGATGGAAACTTCAAAACCTACCAAGGAAGAGAGAGAAAAAGCTGAGTAGGATCAATATAAAAAGATGAGTGAATTGATGCACACCTTTGAAAAATAGTAAAATAAAATCCAAGGAAGTGGTGGAATATTTTTTTTCCCTATTTGATTTACCAACCTCTCCTAGGACACATGGGAATCCCCCAAGGGCTCATCCCCCTCATAAATAAAATTCTCATTTTGTAAGAGAGAGTGATAAATCTTCCTTAGAGAAGGAGGATAATGAAGTACTACAATGGCTCTATAAGGAAGAGGACACTTCAAACCATTCTATGGAAAGTGTACAACACATCAACATTCAAATAGATCAATATGGGAAAGGGTATCAAATCATGAAAAAAATGGGATATAAGGGAAGAGGACCCTTAGGAGTTCGAAATAGAGGATTATTAGAACCTATTGAACCAGCTTGGAGAGAAAAAGAAGAGAAAGTCGGGATAGGTTTTCAACATAAAGGAGAAAGTTCAAGTCCAATGAATGATTCCCAAGAATGTGTTCACATGGTTGGTTCCAAAAGTGAAGATAATTATAGGGATTATGAGTGGGATTCCTTTTCTGAAGATTCTTTTCATGACATAGAAGTTGATGTTATTCACACATATGCAACTATTCCCAATGTTACAAGTCAAGAAACTGAACATCAAGGCTCGAATTCTACACAAGTGTCAAGTGAACCTCAAGAATCCAACATAAGGAAAGCATCTAGGACTATTCAATGGGTAGGTGAGCCTTGGGTACCTTCATGGGGAGGTGATTCAAATGTTGTATTTAATCCACATGCATTCTTTCCCATGGAAATCAGTGAGGACTCTAGTGAAGGAGACTTTGATCCAACTTCCATGGAAAATCTTGAGGAAGCCCATGTCATAGACCTAAGAGATAAAATGTACAAACCTTCAAATGAGGTCATGTCCTTAAACCCTTCGAATGAAAATTTTTCAAATGAAGTATTATCCTTAATGCATCCTGAACTCATTGATTGGGATTTATCTGAACCAAATGACCTATTATACTTTCCCAATGACCTTGCAATGGCCCAATACCTAAATGCGGTTGAGCCATCTTATTCCATCAATGAATAAAATCCAGAAATGATGATAGAGGTATGGTACCAACCTCTTAATCCAAAAAATAAAATATAAAAATATAAAAAAAATGAAAAGGTCTAGTGGTGAAAACCACCATGTGGCAGTGCTAGAACCTAAAAAGTCAAAATATTGGATGTTTCCAAAGGTGAAAACCCAATTGTGGCACCTAAGGAAGAGAGGTTGGATTCCCTACTTGAACATGAAGATGAAAGATCACCCATCCTTATTGAACCAACAGAGAAAGTTAGCATTGGCACCGAAGAGGATCCTAAGTTTGTTCATCTAGCATCATCTTTGAGTCCATCATAGAGAAACGAGTTCATCAAATTCTTTCAAGAAAATCAAATTAACTTTGCATGGTCTTATGCCGACATGCCAGGGTTAAATCCAAGCTTCATAATGCATCATTTAAATGTGAAACCCAGTGTGAAGCCCGTCAAGAAAAAATTGAAAAAGATGCACCCTCATGTGGAACTTTTAGTAAAAGCAGAATTGGAAAAGCTCCTCAAGGTTGGATTCATAAAAGTAATTGCATATGCAGAATGGATATCCAACATTATACCAGTCACAAAAAATGACAAATCTATTAGATTTTGCACATATTTTAGAGATCTCAATCTTGCTTTCCCAAAAGATGATTTTCCACTACCTAGCATTGATAGAATAGTGGAACTAACAACGGGTCATTCTATGCTTTCCTTAATGGATGGTTTTAGTGGATACAATAAAATCTAAATTAAACCCAAATACCAAGAGAAGAAAGCTTTTACATTCCCATGGGGAACCTTTTGCTGGAATGTGATGCCCTTTGGTCTCAAAAATGCTAGAGCAACCTACCAAAGAGCAATGACTACCATCTTCCACGATATGATGCATACCTTTTTAGAAGACTATGTGGATGATATTCTAGCAAAATCACATGAAAGAAAGGATCATTTACCAATATTAGACAAGATTTTCACAAGGTTAGAAAAATTCAAAGTGAGACTCAATCCAAAGAAGTGTGCTTTTGGGGTACAATCCGGCAAACTCTTAGGTTACATTGTTTCTGCAAAAGGCATTGAAGTAGATCCTAAAAAAGTAGAAGCAATAATGGACATGGAAATCCCTAAGAATATTAGCCAAATGAGGTCTCTTCAAGGAAGAATTCAATCTATAAGGAGGTTCATCTCTCAATTGGCAAAAAAATGTCATTCATTCACAAGGTTGCTACATAAAGACACTATTTTTACATGGGATGAAGAGTGAAAAATCTTTCACATTGTTAAAAAAATACTTGGTGAATCCACCCATCTTAATGTCACCTATTAAAGGTAAACCTTTGTTACTTTACATATCAGCAACAGAGAAATCTTTAGGGGTACTATTGGCACAAGAAGACAATGAAGGAAACGAAAGAGCCATTTAGTACTTGAGTATAGCATTGATAAAGTATGAATTGAACTATAGCTTCATGGAAAGGGATTGCCTAGCTGTGGTGTTTGCCTCTCAAAATCTTAGACACTACATGTTGATGCATAAAGTGAAGTTAATTTCCAAAATTGATCCTTTGAAATATCTACTTAGTAAAACAGCCTTAACAGGAAGAATTGCAAAGTGGGTGATGATACTTAGTGAGTTTGACATTGAGTACATGGATAGGAAAGCAATCAAGGGACAAGTCATTGTTGATCAGTTGGCCAAACATCCTTTAGAGTCTACACATCCAATTAAAGTGGAATTTCTTGATTCAGAGATTGTTAATGTAGAAGCAAAGACATGGACTCTATATTTCGATGGATCCTATAGTCAAAGTGGTTCAGGGGTAGGAATTCTTTTGATAACACCTCAAGGTTGCAAAATTCCAAAATCTTACAAACTATTGTTTCCTTGCAAAAATAATATTGTTGAATATGAAGCTTTGGTCATAGGTCTCAAAATGGCTTTGGAATGGAATGTCATGGAATTACAAGTTTATGGAGACTCTCAATTAGTCATCAACCAAATCAATGATGAACACAATACAAAAGATGAAAAATTGATGCCATATAAAAGGATGGTGGATGATTGGAAAAAATGTTTTTCTTTGATAACCTTTGAACAAATTCCAAGGGAAAAAAATAGACCATCCGATGCAATGGCTACTTTAGCTTCATTACTCCAAATGCCTGATCAGAATGCGAGGTACAAATTTTTGGTTGAAGAGTTGGAAAAACCAGCATTTGACTTACCCGATACCCAAATTATTTCCCTTCCTAATGGACATGACTCACCTTGGTATGGACCAATTTATACTTATCTTAAAAACCAAACCCAAGCTCAAAAATGATATTTCATAAGACAATCAACTCATTATACCATCCTATCTAACACATTGTATCGTAAGGGTCTTGACGGAACGCTCCTTAGATGTCTAGAGGAAGAGGAATCAAGGTTAGCTTTAAGAGATGTCCATGAGGGGATTTGTGGGTCTCCTTCTAGTGGATTAAATTTAGCAAATAAAATCCTTCGCATGGGGTATTTTTGGAAAAATTATAAAATGATGCTTGTTAATTTGTGAAAGTCTGTGATAAATTCCAATATCACAGTGACATGATTCATCCACCAGTGCAAGAATTACATCCTTTTGTTACACCATGGCCATTTTCTCAATGGGTTTTGATCTAATTGGCATGATTTACCCACCATTTTCTAATGGACATAAGTATATCCTCACAATGACTGAATATTTCACTAAGTGGGTAGAGGTTGTTCCTTTGACAACTGCCATAGGGAAGCAGATTTCCATGTTTATCCTTAATCACATTATTTGTCAATATGGTATTCCTCATGCCATCATTACAGACAATGGGAAAAAATTCAAGAACAAATATGTGGATGAACTTTGTGAAACATTTCATATTATTCACCATTCTTCCTCCATTTACTATCCTCAAGGTAATAGACAAGCCAAAGCTACAAACAAGAATATCCTCAAAATATTGAAGAGATCGGTTGATAAGTCAGGAAGAGATTGGCATATTCAGATAAACTCGGCATTGTGGGCCTATAGAACTAGCATCCGTACACCAATAGGAGCTACACCATTTTCCTTGGTTTATGGGGCCGAAGCTGTTCTACCCTTAGAAGTTGAAATACCATCCCTAAGAGTGTCACTACATGGATTAATCACGGATGAGGATTATAGGGTTTCTCAACTTCAACAATTGGAATTATTGGAGGAACATCAAACACAAGCATATGATCATTTGAAAGTGTATCAGAATCAAATTTCAAGAAACTACAACAAACAAATCAAACCAAGAGCCTTTCAAGTGGGAGACTTGGTGTTAAGAGAAAACCCTAAAAATCAGGCAGATGGGGAAAAGAAAGGGAAATGGGAAGCAAATTGGCTTGGTCCTTTTGTAATTATTTCTTCTTTTGGAACAAGAACATACAAACTAGCTAATTGTGAAGGGGATGAGTTGCAAGATCCCATTAACAACATCCATTTAAAGAGGTTTCATACCTAATCAGCTGAGAGAGTATCAGAGGAAAGAGTATTAGCTAAGAGTATCAGATGATTTAGCATCTTCTTTGTACATGAGAAAAAGTAAAAATCCAAAAAAAAAAGAGAAAAGATCAAAATACAAAAAAATTAGAAAGATCAAAAATCCAAAAACATTGGAAAGGAAGAAAAATCAGAAAAAGGAGAAAATTGAGCATGAAAAAATCAAAAACATTGGAAAATAAAAAAAATGTTGTCTTGGTGCAAACCTAGAAAATAGGCACCTTGATGATAAAAATAAATAAAAAAAGAAAAAATTGAAAAAGAGAAAAGTGCCTTGGTGAAAACCTAGCAATAGGCGCCTTGGTAGCAAAAAAAAGAAAAAAAAGAGAAAAAGAGCAATAATCCCAAAAGGTGAAAACCTGGAAACAGGCACCTTTTGTCCCTTAGGTCTTTCCTAGTCACATTTGTACATATTGCGTTTCACCATCTCACTTGTACATATCCTCATTGCATCTGTCATTTGTGCATAGTCATAATAAATCCTTTCAACTGCATTGTTGTATTCTAGGTTTCATTTGCCCTAATTTTCACATTGATCACATTTATCACTTGGGGGAAAACATTATAGATTTGGGTACCAAACAAATTCAAAAGTGCAACATTTTTTATCACACCACAAAAGGAGATTTTTAGAATTCAGAGGAGAGATATTTTGGAACCTTTGATGGATATCATTGTTCAACCGTAAATAGTTTGATCCTACAACATGATCCTTAAGTTTCATTAACTTATTTTATTAGGATTAAAAATGGACAATACCCTAAATGATCAAAATGTTTGGAATTCTTTTTGAAAATATTGATACATTGAGATACACTTGAAATTTTTGATGAGTTTTTCATTGACTTTTTTGAGTCATGTCTTTTAATCTAATCAATGATGTTTTGACTAGATTGGCGATGATGGAGACATGATGTTTTCTTGGCTTTTGTGTGACTATTTTGAGGGAGATTCTTCAACTTGTGTGAATTCATCTAATGACATGGTCATCAAAGAACCATCGATTACATTCATATAGGAAGGAGGATTAACCTTTGTTTGTTTACGCAAAAGGATACCTTGGCTATTTAGATCTTTAGTATCTTAATACCAAAATCCACTTGCAACATTGAATCTGTTGAAACCGGTATTCATACTCCCATAGTTGGTCATTCAACTAGTGACAGTTGTACCAGGTTCCTAAGGAGGTTACCAACTGAGATGAAATTCATATTCTTATTCTTATGGTCACAGTGGCACCAGTAAGGATTGTATCAACTTCGAGTTCCAAAATGCTCAGTGATGAAAATATATCTCTTTTGCAGTTCTTTTGCAAAAAGCTAGTGACCTTTAGTTGCATTGTATTGCATATTCATGTTAGACTAATTACATTATTTAGAGTAATTTTTCCAAGTACAAGGGGGTTCATCATTTTTGGGGTTACATCAAAATTCATGGTTTCAAATCAATCATGTGAGATTATCTTTTGCATTCATTCATAGCATTAATCATTAATCATTATTTTTACATATCTTGAGAAAAACAAAAGAAAAGATGCATTAATCATTAGTCATTTATCCTTCATCTTTTAGAATTGCATTTCATAAACTAAGTTGCATACATCAAAATTCAAAAATATAGTTGCATTCATTTTATCATTGCACTAAGTATTGCATCCATATCATTTCATTGCATAAACCATACATCAAAATTAAAATCAAAATAATATAGAAATAGTTGCATAAACATCATTTGCATCCATATATCTATGTCATAATCTAAGACATTGCATCCAAAGCATAAATAAAAAGAAGTGCATCATAGACATCATGTAGATATGCATATAAAGAAATATCAAATCAATATCAAAGGGAAATCAATCAAAGAGAATCATAGATAAATGTCCATCATCAAATGTATGTAACAAATCTATATATCAAAGATACATTGACAAAATGATCCATACAATAGTCCTGCTCAAAACTCCATATGATACATCAATGCAATATCCTGATATCAAGATCATATATATCTCAAGACCCAGTCAGGGCACCTGATCTATCTCCAGTAGCACTTGATCAATCCCTTGACCCATTGGGACCCCTGTCACCTACTCTATCCTGAGTGGAAGGTGGTGCCTGACTCATGCTAGCACTCATAGGTAATTGAGCCATCATAGCCAAGAACTGTTGTAACATTGTAGTCACCTGATCCAAGCCTCCAGTCACTATAGTCATCCCTACCTGTAATCCTCGCACATCATGTACTAAGCTATCAACAATAGGAGGGACTGGAGGTTCCTGAGGTGCCTATGGTGCCTGAGGTGCTAATGGTACCTGTGGTATCACCTGTATCCGAGGTGCAACCTGAACCTGTGCTGCACTAACTTGTGGATCTACCTAAGGGGGTACCTGTCTTTGTGGAGATGTTGGTCTCTATGGATCCTGACCCTATAAAGGAACCTGTAAGGGAACATTTCTAGCTACCTGTACCCATCTCTATCTCTACCTACCCCAAGCTACAGCTGGAATAGCCTGAACCTATCTCTGCATTGGTACTTGTACCCACCTCTGTCTAGGCTATCCAAAACCACCACCTTGAGCTCTCACATGTCTACCCTACATCTGAGGTCCTATACCTCTTTATACTCAAGGAGCCCTAGGTACTCTCTATACTCTCTACCTTCGGGGTCTCCTCCCACCATCACCACCATCATCTCCATCTCCATCATCAGTAGAAAGCTCATCAACATCAAGAATAGGCTCTGCCAAATCTGTGAATCTAGTAAATCTATGCTGAGAAAACCACTCTCGATACTCAATGGACATACCTGCATCGGCCACATGCTCAATCATATCCCACCTAACATGGCCTATCCACTCAATCTCTGTGCATACAAACTGATAATCAACTTGAGCTCCCCACATGGATCGCTCTTCCTATAATCTAGCATACAATGCCATACCCTATGACATATCCTGAACAGGACCATACTGTCGGAGAACTCTCTCAAAGAAGAATCTCTCTATACAAAGTGGTCCACCGAGAGGAAAACATATATGGAAGCTCATCATCATCCTCTCTCCATTCCTCGCAGCCCAAGTACAATCTCCATACAACCTAATCAATATCGTCAATAGTCTAACGCTAGAACTCAACCTTTCCCAAATGATGTTGTACAATCATGCCATCATATAGAAAAGCGTAGGGATATCCTTGACCTTGCACTCATGCTGATATAGGTATGATAATAGGGATATTCTCCCAGGTCCATATCTATAACAAAACTACACCTGTAGATATAGCTGCATTGTGTTTGTACACAACCTCGTGTAAATCATGATATAACTAGGCTAGCACGCAAGATCCCTAGTCTAATCTCTGAGGATGAGAAATTAAGTCCTCTAGTATGTGGCCCCATCTGACTGAAAAGCCATGACCTCTCTTATCTAGTAAGAGAAGTCCTCGAATCACTACTCCTAACAAAGCTGGAAGATTAGGAAACAAAGAAAACTGTGCCCATGTAATGCTATCATCACCAATTGTGGTGTCTCTGAACACCCATCTACATGTGCTACTATCATAGACCTAATCATAATAAACCTACTCTCCATGGGTCAAGATCCTCATAAATTTGTATACATCCTCTGGCATGATGGTCATCTCGTCGATGGGTAGATAGAAATTATTATGGTCTGAGTGCCAATGCTCTGCCATAGCTGTCAATAAACCTCGACTCAACTAAAACCAAGGGAGATCAAGAAGGAATCCAAGCCTACATGTCTCGATCGTACGTCTCTCTAGAGGGGTTAGCTCGTCAACTAGATCGAAGACCCAAGGCGCTACATTCCATACGTGTAACTTATAGTAATGTGCCTACATTTTGCAAATGAAGTGAATTATATTAGTATCTTTCTATTGGTGGATCATTCTAAGTCAATCAAACATATTAAATCTATCTTTGCTCTTTTCGAGCACATCAACCTATTGTTCATGACCTCTAGATCTTGAGAAGGGATCAATTTGAAATATATTTTAATCAATCTGATTGACACATCAAATATTCACTGGCATGATTATTCTAATATCCTCAACACTAAGTAACATCATGGAATCACATATTTTTAGCTTGGAATTCAATCTGGTCATCCAGATGATCAATCAAAGACAACTTGTTCTATTCTAAATTAGGTTTTCACAAAAAATCATAGTACACATCACTTGACTAATTGCAAGCATCATTTCATGCTACGCATCATTGAAAACATCATATGTGTCATTTAAAGTGTCGGAGGCATTGCTTTACAGCATATGCAGCATTTGCAAATCCTACGCGTCATTCAAACTATGCTACGTGTCATTTAAATCTTAAATTTGCAAAAGGGTTTCCTATGCGTCATTTGAAATAGGGGTTGGGTATTTTAACCCAATTGCTAAGTGGTGTTTAACACTTCCTACACGTTATTTAACTACACGAACGTGGAATTTCACTATCCTACGTGTCATTTAAAAGCTCCTAAGCGGCATTTTGCTAAAACTAATCTAAAAAGCATAAAAAATGATAATAAATGCTATCAAAACAAGCAATAAATGCACTAGGAAGGTTCAAATCACTCACCAGAAGTCCGTAGTCAGGAGGTCTCTGATACCGGCATGCTATCTCGAATTGATGCTCTCAGATAGGGACCACCATTGCTCTCAATCACAGCAGAATCAGAGCAAAATCTCAATAGTAAAAAGTGAAAATGAATAGTAAATTTGGGTTTTTAACCTATTTAAGCTATTTTGACCTAATTTTGGAGAGATTTTTACCCCTGGGACCTAAATCTGCATTTACTGCACACTGGGCCATATGGTGATATTATCATCATTCTTCTTAATGTTTTCATAAATGAAATCATTTGGATATACCTTTTACATCAATCACATCATATTGGCATCAGGACATCAAAATGTTTTCATTTCTAAGGGGGCATATATCATCAGATCATCAAATCAGCATTCTATATCAAATATGGGGCATTAAAAATTCAAAATTCTATCAGTGGGGCATTCTGCATCTTATTAATTAGAGTTTCAAATCTGAGTTGTGAATCAAAATTTCAAATCAGAATTGTGAATCAGGTTTTTATCATCAAATTAGGTCAGTGCATCAGAACTTCAAATCAATTGTGAATCAGGTTTAAAATCAATTCGGTTTTTAGTATCAGAGCAGTTGTATCAATCAATCAATCAGTATCAAATCAGTGATCAGGACATGCAATTTTCTTTGAATCAATGCGCTTCCCACATCAATTCAAAGAGGGGCATTTGTAGACACCCAAAATTGATTAGGTGTCTTAGTATCGTCAAAATCTACAAATCTCAGTAAATCTCATCAAAATGCTTCAAAATGGATCAAAATCAATTAAATGGACATTTATCAATCAAAGCGGATTAAAACAACAAAATCAAGGGATTAATTAATCATGAAATCAAATAATTAAATACAAGCCTAAAAGGATTAATCAAATTATGCAATTGATTTTAATCAATTAATTGTATAGTTTAAATCAAAAATCAAAATGAACATATTCCTTACATGGCTAAATTAATTAAATGATTGAATTAATTAAATCCTAATATCTTTATAACACAAATAAAAGAGCCAATGAGAATTGAGAACACACTTGCACATGGATCACTCCAATTTTGCATCTCAACCTCTCATTTATCCTTTGAAATCTCATCCACTCATCTTGTCCCACCCTTTGAGGACAAAATTTAAATGGTTCCCTTATTTTAAATCATTTGAGAGATTAAAATCAACCAAGGATTAACCCATGATCAATTCACTCTACCCCCTGTTAGTAATAACTGAGAGAGGGGGGGTGAATCAGTGGCTTCAAAAACTTTTTTTTATTGTAACCACCAATCAAATAAACCTCAGATTATTATGTCCCTTACAAGATGCATGCCATGAAATACTTTATAATAATTAGTTGTCTGTTGGTTTTCCTTTTCTGACCTTATTCTCCTTGATTACTAATAAGCAATAAAACTTATTTACCGACACTTAGTAAATATGCAGAGTATACCGATAAATCCATAAATGCATATGTGAAATGTAAAATAGTAAAGTAATAAACCATACACACATAACACAAGAATTTTAACGTGGATACCCTATTAATGGAAAAACCACTGGGACCGATACCCCAAATTTTCACTCTTTTGAAGTGAGCCCTGTTAGGAGCCAACCCTGTTAAAGGCTACAAACACACTATTAGGTGTGACTTTGTTAGAGGATTTTATACATAGAGGTTGTCACTTAGTATCGGGCAACTCAGTTTTCTACCATCCTTGAATCAGCCTCCTTCTTAGACTGTCAATAGGCTTTAGAAAAATCTAGTGCTACTTTCATGAATCAACCTTTTTGGCACTCCTTGGGATTTACCTCGATATATAGAAGACTGTTAAGTCCTACTCTATTAAGAGACTTGATGCTTCAATGGTTAAACTGAAACACAATGACATGTTTCTAATGCAACTTGAATTCTAGATTTTTAGATCTATTTAAGTACATTACCTCTTTGATCATTGTATCAATTCAATTCTTTGTGCTCCACACTTTCTGCTCTGTGATGTTGTGCTTCACTATTCGTCGGTGTCTACAGAATTATTTAGCTCTCCTTCAGCTTGATTGATCAGGATTGTATGAAGTTATCCCTCATCATTTTCTCTTTGGCATCCTCTTTCTATTTACTCCCCCTCTATGTGATTGATACAGAAATGAATGAAGCTTGTCTCTTATATAGACATGATATTCACCATTTCTTGATTCTTGATTCTTGGCGTGAAAAACAATCCAGCCAATCTAATTTAAAGCATAACTCCTGATTTATCTCATAGTTATCTTTATGCCAACTGTACAAATCTTCTTTAAATAAATCACTTAACTCTAGTCAAATAAAACAATGAAAACAACCAGTTAAGTCTATCTTTTAGCTTTTGCCAGCTAGATATTTTGTCATTTTCTGAACTCTCTGTTCTGTTAGTCAACTCTGTAGTTAGTTTTTGGTGACAACTATCAGTTCCATCGGTGTGAGTCCAATCAGCTTAGGGATCTCCGTCCATTGGGCATCATTGGATTTTACTCATTGGGCAACTCTGTTCTCAGCTCATCGAGCATCCTGTTATTTTGCTTCGTCAGGCATTACTGTCTTCTGCTTGTCGGGTATCACTGTGACTTTGGTTCTTTGCCTTTACCAATGGTGTGCACTTTGTCGGTGTTATCTGTCACTTAGTGAATACTTGAATTTTATGCATTGTTGAAAGCATAATCTTTGTTCCATTGATTTTCTGAAGTCTTTGGACTATATACATGACCTTACAGATGATATCAAGTTGACATCAATGACAATACAAACCATTAACTGATTTAATTTCTTGCATTATCTTCAACTTAACATTATCAAACATTTAATCAGTTATATGTCATCAATCTCTCCCTTTGGCATTGACGGCAACATACAATATTATCACACTATACTATTTCTAATACTATATGAAATATAATTGTTGAGATTCATCAAACTACCAAATAGTTTGTTTTTTTATAACCGATAAAAATGTTTGACCGCCAGTAAGCTCTGTGTTAGCTTAGATTTGATTCTTGTAGTTCTTTGTATTTTTCTTGTTCTGATGTGTTGCATCCTTTCCTTGTTTCAATATCTCTCTTTTGACTGTTCTTTTTTTTTTATGTCTATGTCTCTTGTCAGCAACTCTCCCTTTGGATATACTCTCTCCCTGTTGGAGTAATATAATAATGGATAATCTTTCTTCTTTTCTGAAGACTATGATAATATGGATACTTTCTCTCCATTTGACAACAATTCCAAACAAATATCTCATAGATATTGGAAATTAATGTCAAATAATCATTTTCTTCGATCCATAATATATTCCTTGAATCTCCCCTATCCATCAGCAATACAACAATATGATCTGGTGCTTCGTTATGATATATACCTTTATGTATATAGATGTAGCTTTGAAGTTCATCATTTTTCTTGCATCAACATGAATGATATTCTTATAATATATAGGCTGATGCACCCTTCAGTCTTTTACTAACTGGTAGACAAGGGTTTGACCCCTAGTCTCTTTCTCAGGTACTCAAATGTATCCTTGGGCAGTGGCTTGGTGAAGATATTGGCCAATTTTTCTTTTGATTGCACATACTCAAGTATCACCTCTTCTTCTTGAACTTGCTCTCTTAAGTAATGATACTTGATGGCAATGTATTTAGTCTCTGAATGCATGACTGGAATCTTGGAAATGTTTATTGCACTGGTGTTATCACAATAGATAATCACTAGTTCTGAGATTTTCATATGCATACCTTCCAGCAATTGTTTGATCCATACAATATTTGAGCAATTTGCAGTAGCAGCAACATATTCAGCTTCTTTAGTAGACTGTGAGATGCATCTCTACTTTTTTATAATCCATGTGACAAGTCTGTCACCCATAAAGAATGCTCCTCCAGTTGTTCTCTTCTGGTCATCAAGATTTCCATCTGGTCATCAAGATTTCCATCCCAATCAGCGTTGGTAAACACTTTTAGTTCAAATTTGCCTTCTCTTTTTTACCATAAGCCAAATTCCTCAGTATTCTTCAAATGTCTTAGGATTATTTTTATAGTAGTCATATGTGATTCCCTAGGGTTAGCAGAAAATCTAGCAACAATTCCTACTGCATGTGCAATATCTGGTCTAGTGTGTACAACATACATGAGCTTTCCAATCATTGATCTGTACAAAGTCTGATTTACCTCTGTTGTCTTGTCTTCCTTTGTTAACTTACACCCAGTAGCCATCGGTGTTCCAACTGGTTTGGAGTCTTCCATCTTGAATATTTTCAGGACTTCTTTGATGTATTTGGACTGTGTAATGAAAATACCTTCACTTTGTTGATTGATCTGTAGACCAAGAAAGAACTTGATCTCTCCAAACATAGACATCTCAAATTCTTTGCTCATCTCATCAGCAAATGATTTTCGTAGCATATCATTTCCTCCAAATATGATGTCATCAACAAATATTTCAGCAATCAAAGTGTTAGCATCAGTATCTTCTTTCAAATAAAGATTACTATTTTCACTAGTCCTTATGAATCCAATACTTATTAGATAGGAATGAATTCATTCATACCAGGTTCTAGGAGCTTGTTTCAATCCATACAAGGATTTTTGAAGTCTACATACCATATTCCTCTTGTCTGGATCAACAAACCCTTCTGGTTTCTTAATGTATACCTCTTCTTCAAGTATTCCATTTAGGAATGCTGACTTGACATCCATTTGATATACTTTGAATCCTTTGAATGCAGCATAAGCAAGTAGTATTCTTACTCCTTCTTGCCTAGAAATGGGTGCAAAGGTCTCTCCATATTCTATACCTTCCTCTTGTGCATACCCTTTGCATACTAGTCTTGCTTTGTTCCTTGTGACTTCTCCATTCTCGCTCAACTTATTCCTGAATATCCATTTTGTATCAATGACATTCTTATATTCTGGTCTTGTAACAAGTGACCATGTTTTTTTCTTCTCAATGTGCTCAATCTCATCATTCATAGCACTTATCCATTCTTCATTATCTAGTGCAGCATTGACAGATTTTGGTTCAAACTCACAAATTAAACAATTTGAGTTTAAAGACTTACTTCTTGTTCTTGTACCAG
>MU226068.1:10688022-10701055 GCA_018584345.1 Thuja plicata | reverse complement strand
TATATATATATATATATATATATATATATATGATGTGTTGATGTGTGTGGATATAGGATGTGATGTGTTTTTATGATGTATGTAACATATATGCTGATGTTTTATGATGAACCTAAATGATGTTTTAACAAATTCAAGACTAAAATGAATCTAAATTAATTAATTATGCAAATGGTATATGAATCTAAATGTTGTAATAATGTGAAATGATAAAATGGATGAATACAAGATGAACCTAAAATGGATGAACTATGCAAGATGAATTAACAATGCAAGATAATGAACCTAAAATGGATGAACAATGTGAGATGATAAAATGAATCTAAAATGGATTTAACAATGCAAAATGAATCTCAAATGGATTTAACAATGCAAGCTGAATAATGGATCTAAAATGAATTTAACAATGCAAGATGACAAAATGAATTTAACAATGCAAGATGATAAAATCAATTTAACAATGCAAGCTAAATAATGGATTAATAATGCAAAGTTCTAAAAATGATACTAACTATTGACATGATGATTAATGCAATTTAATAATGAACATTGTGACTTAAATGATGGATCTAATGCAATCTAATGATGAATCTAATGAATCTAAGAAATCTAAAATGATTAATAACGTAACTAAATCTTAATGATAGATGCAATAATGATACTAGAGGCAACGGATGAAATGGATGCAATTGGTGAAAATGGGACTCACCTATATTTTTGTGTGTGTGTCACAATCGACTAATAACTAGACGGGTGGACTATGGAGGATCGGGAAGGAAATGTTAGGAGGATGATGACTTAGGATGTTAGCATGATGGTGGGAAGATGGAATGTTTCATGAATGTACAAGGATCAAACTGAGTGATTAATTACAAGTGATTAGTTACAGCGATTACGTACAAAGGTTGCTGCTGAGATTTTGATTGGATCATGTGGTTTGTCTTGATGCGCATGATAGTTGCGTGTGCTGATTGATTAGTTCAAGAGGAAAGATACATCCTGCGAGAACCCAAAGATGACGATGATCTAGATTTAAGTTGACAAGAGGAAAGATACATCCTCAAGACTCATTTCCAGAAAGATGGGACTTACCAAATTGATTGATCAAATGCGCATTATAAGCAAACTATAGAACCAACATAGGATCTTACAAGGAGAAACTCAAGACACAAAAAATATACAAGAATAACACTCAGGGTTTGGGATAGTACAATGTATGAACAATAATATACAAGATTATGTGTACAAAAGTTCAGGATACAAGATAGGAAGATCATTGCGGACTAGTGCGTATGATATGCGAACACCCGGGGAATATAGGAAATACGGAGATTAGTAGAGATGTGGTGTTGGTGATGGAAGGAAATGAGATTTTGATAGATAATGAAAGGGTCCATTATGTGTGACACATGTTTCCAGGTTTTCATCACCCATACTTGTCCAAGGCACCTGATTGCCAAGTTTTCACCATTGGATGAAATTTTTTCTCTTTATTTTTCTTTTTTATTTCTTTGGAGCTTTTTGATTTTTTTTTATATTGTCCTAGTGCCTGTTTACCAGGTTTTCACTGGGACAACCATTTTTTCAACTTCATTTTTTTTGCTTTTTTTTTTTAGTGATTTTTTCAGGACTGTTTTACATTATTTTTGTGCTTTTTTAAGGACATTTTACACTTTATATGGATTTTCTCAGATAACTAGAATGAACAACCAGTCGTCAGGCATAAAAGAGCCCAAGATGAATGATGTTGATAGGATCATTCAATGGTTCTCCTTCAGGAGTGGAGAGTTGATATGCCCCAGAAACAAAGCATGCAGTGACAACATATGGGCCTTGCCAGGTGACTTCAAATTTGCCTGTCTTTTCCTGATCAGTACCCACTTTCTGATTTTCTTTTAGCCCAAGGTCTCCTACCTAGAACTGGCATGGGTGGACCTTCTTGTTATAGTTTTTCTTGAGTCTATTCTGATAAACAATCAAGTGATTATAATCTTGCTGGCACTTTTCATCTAGGATATCCAAATGTGTGAGTCGTGCTACCCGGTAATCTTCATCATCAATCAAGCCTCTTAGTGATACTCTAAGGGAGGGTAGCTCAACCTTAATTGGTAAGACTGATTCAGCACCGTAGACTAGGGAGTAGGGAGTAGTACCAGTAGGAGTATGGTAGGAAGTGTGATATGCTTAGAGGGAAGGATTGATTTGGAGATGCCAATCACGACCAGTATCATTAACAAATTTCTTGAGGATTTTTAGGATGGTTTTATTAGTTGCCTTAGCTTGGCCACTACCTTGTGGGAAATATGGACTGGAGAAATGGTGATGGATATGGAGGTGAGCACAAATATCACTGACATGTTGATTTTCAAATGGTGTACCATGATCTGTGAAGATGGTGGAGGGTATGCCAAAGTGGAAAATGATGTGATAGATGATGAACTTGGATATCTGGACACCAGTAGTGAGTGTGAGCGGAATTGCTTCAACCCACTTTGTAAAGTACTCCATATCTATGATTATGTACTTGTGGCCTTATAGAAAAGAGGGGAGTAATCTTACCCACGAGGTCAAAACCCCAACAAGAGAAGGGCCAAGGAGGTGCAATAGGTTTGAGGTCCTGAGCAGGAGCATGGATCAAATTAGCATGTTGTTGACAAGGTAGGCATTTTTTGATGAACTCACAAGCATCATGTTCCATTGTAGGCCAATAGTACCCTATACATAAATTTTCTTGGCTAGGACCATGCCACTCATGTGGGCACCATAGATTCTAGTATGTACCTCTTGTAAATCCTGGGCGGCTTTGTTTTCATCTAGACATCTAGAGAGCACATTGTGATAACCTCAATGATAAAGGGTGTTGGCTACGAGGGTGTATCGGGAAGCTCTGCAGATAAATTTTTGGCATTAGTTTGCAGTGAGATGAGGAGATATGATACCATTTTTTAGGTAACCTTGGATATCATGGTACCATAGGCACTGCGGACTAACCAAGATACATACGCGATTTGATTCATTGTTCTCATAAGCGGGAGCATGTAGTTGCTCAACTAAGAATTTGTATTTCATAAACTCATGGGGAATCTCGAGAAGGGAGCCAATTGTGGCCATTGCATCAGCATCTTTTTTCTACAAGTGTGGTACCTATGTTATCTATAAGTGGATGAAGTGTTCTTTTAGCTTGTCAACCATCTGCTTATATGGCATCAATTTGTCATCTTTGGTTTGGTACTCATCCAAGACTTGTTTGATGTTGAGTTGGGAGTTGGCAAAGACCTGGATATCTGTGATGTTCCATTCTATGACCATGCAGGGTCCTGCAATTAGTGCTTCATATTTTGCAATGTTGTTTGTGCAGGGAAATCCCAATTTGAATGACATGGGGATGTAGTCACCTTGAGGTGTGACAAAAAGTATTCATACCCTTGCGCCATGAGCTGTGTAGGACCCATCAAAGTAGAGTTGCCACGTTGGTTTTTCTTCTATCATGTACAAGTGCTCATCTGGAAATTTTGTGACCAAAGGATATGCATCTACCAATGGTGCTTCGGCTAGCTGATCGGCAATGACTTGCCCTTTAATGGCCTTTCTGTCGACATACTGAATATCAAATTCACTTAGCAACATAACCCATTTTTCCATTCGACCTGTAAGTGTAGTCCTGGAGAGTAGGTACTTGAGAGGATCCACCTTTGAAATGAGCTTGGTTGTGTGACTAATCATGTAGTGGCAAAGTTTTTGAGTGGCGAAGACACTTACCAGACATGCTTTTTCCATAGGAGAGTAATTGAGGTCATAACCCACTAAGGTTTGATTGATATAATAAATAGATCTTTCTTTGCCTTCATAATTCAATTGAGCAAGGAGTGCCCCCAGTGTTGTGGTAGTAGCAGAAATGTGTAGGATGAGTGGTTGAATAGGTACAGGTGGTACCAAGATGGGTGGATTAGCCAAGTATTCTTTGATTTTGTCAAAACTCTTCTGACAATGAGGATCCCACTTGAATATATTATCTTTTCGCAGGAGATGAGTGAACGGTTGACACTTGTCAGCTAGTTGAGAGATGAAATGGCACATAGATTGTAGCTTTCCTTGGAGGCTACGTAGCTGTCAGAGTGTTTTTAGTGGAGGCATCTCTATGATAGCTTGTACTTTCTTTGGATCAATTTCAATGCCTCCTCTAGACACAATAAACCCTAGGAGTTTTCCTGATGTGACTCAAAAGACACATTTCTTAGGGTTGAGCATTAAGTAGTAGTGTCCAATTCTGTCAAAGATGCATTCTAGAACATTTAGGTGATCTTCCCTTTTTACTAATTTTTCCAAGATATCGTCCACATAGTCTTCAAGGATCTTATGAATCATGTCGTGAAAAATGACAGTCGTGGCTCTTTGATAGGTTGCCCCAGCATTTTTTAAGCCAAAAGGCATCATTTTATAGTAGAAGGTGCCCCAAGGGGTTGTGAATGTTTTCTTATGTTGATCTTCTTCTGCAATGTGGATCTGATTATATCCAAAAAATTCATCCATGAGTGACAACATCTCATGTTCTACTGTGAGATCCATAATCATGTCTATGTTTGGCAAGGGGAAATCATCCTTGGGACATGCCTTATTGAGATCTCTGAAATCTATACATATCCTAATTGATTTATCAGGCTTAGAGATAGGCACCATATTAGAGATCCAATCATAATAGTCAATGGGGCGGATGATCTTGGCTTGGAGTAATTTTTCTAGTTTCACTTTGACAAGTAGTGCCACTTTAGGGTGCATCTTTCTGAGCTTTTGCTTGACAGGTTTGATATTTGGGTCCACTACTAGATGGTGAACCACCAAGTTGGGATCTAACCTTGGCATGTGGGAGTAAGACCATGCAAACTTGTTGATGTATTTCTTTAATAAAGTGATAAGATCACTTTCTTTTGCTTCAGTCAGAGATGCTACTATGTATGTGATGGCGGGATTTTCTTTGGTACCCAGGTTGATAGGTTTTGCTTCTTCAATGAGAATTGATGACTGTTCAGGCCTGTAATCTTGGATAAGAGGAAGAGGAGAATCTTCATCCTCTGGCACCTTAAAGAGGTTTTCACCAGGGGATACGAACTTTGTTTTTACTTTTTTATGATCAGATAGCGCCCCAGAGGGGTTTTTGCTAGGGGATCAATTTTTCTCTTTTTTATTTTTGTTTTCTGTGTCATTTTTGCGGCTAAAGTTCTCCTCTTCCCCAAAGTATGCCTCTAGGTCCAGTTTGTAGACATATGCTGAGTCTTTCCCCTAGTCACTGCTTTTCTCAGTTGCTCACATTAAGCTTAGGAGCGGGTCCTCACTTTGGAACTTGTCAACGTGTATGCCACTTGGTTGTTCCCAGTCTATGAGTTCAGGATAGCGGAGGGGAAGGTCAATGAAGAGGATGGAAATTTTTTGTAGGACAGGTGCCCAGGAAGGTTTCATTGTTGAAAACATCATCATAAGCTCTCACAACTTTCTCTTCCGGGATATCTTTGATGTCAGTGATTTCGCCCAAGGATGGACAAGAGGAATAGTTGATGAACTCATTGGTGTCCCCATTTGTGTTAGAGCCCATGCCAAGGCCCAAGTACTTTTCTAGTCAGGTAGGTATAATTGGATCTTTCATTCCTTTCTCTTCATAACCAAGGCCACCTCCTTGGTAATTCCATTTTTCTGTCACTAGTTTATGCGTTGTGGGGTACTTATCTTTGAAGTAATTGAGGAAACTTATGTCCTTGGGTGGTGGATCTTTATATAGCCATTGGTTGATATTTGGTTCCATTTCCTGGCCAGTCAAAGTACCTTTTGATATAAAAGTGGTAGAACCAAATTGTAGTGCCTTGGTTGTCTCTGATTTTGTCTTGCTTAGATTAGGTTGGCGGCCTTGAGTGTGAGGATCAATTAGAAGTGCTCCAACTACGAAGGCATCAGATAAAGTGTACTCACCACAACCTTTTTTTTTATCTTAACCATGGACAAGGTGGAGGAGAGGATTGTTTCTGGGTCTGGATGGGTTCGAGATGAGCTAGCAACAGAGGTGACAATATCAATCTTGGGACAGTGATTGGAATGTGGAAAGGATGTCTCCAACACATTGTAGTATGTGAAGGGTTTGGGATCCACGCGGATGGTGATCTCAGTGCCTTTATATGGTAATTTTATGCACTGATGGTAGGTGGATGGAACGGCTTGCATAGAATGAATCCATGGGTGTCCAAGGAGAATGTTGAAGGGAAGGTCAAGATCAACAACATGACATAATGTATCCTGAATAAATGGGCCCACTTGAATGGGCAATGATATGGTGCCTTTAGAAGTGCACTCCAAATTTTCATATGCCTTTATTGTGATGACATCATGTGTTATATCAGCCTCAGTGCAACCCAACTATTTTATGAATTTTAGAGTACACAGATTTAGGGCCGATCCATTATCTATCATGACCCATTTTATGGCAAAATCTTTAACCATGATAGCAATATGGAGTGGGAGATTTTGATCAATTTCTTCGAAGGGTACGTCTATTGGTCTAAAGGAGACCCCACAAGATGCAGATAGGTGTCTGAAAAGGTTTTGGAACTCAGTGAGGTTGATGTCACTGGGAAAACGGGATTATGGCAAGGCTTTATTGAGGATCTCTTGATAAGTGGGTAATGTGTAGAGAAGATCCAGGATGGAAAGTTGGGCTAGGGTATTCCCTAGGTGTTCCAAAATGTTGTATTGGGTCCCAGTAGATGGGGCGAGACTGGCACCTGTGACTGTTATCCTACCTCTATGAGTGGTGATTGTGCATTGGTTATCGTCACCCTTGACATGGATGACATTGACAGAGGATTGGACTTGGGATATGCAGCCCATGAGATTATCATTGTTGATATATGTATTTGTATAATCTTTTCTGTCGACATTTTTTGCTTGTTTACCCTTTCCCTGATCAGAGGACTAAGTAGGATTTCCTAGACTTATATCGGAAGTGTGTTTAGGGAATACATTTTGATAAATTTTAAGGCCTGTGTTTGGCGATGATTGGGCAGGAGAATCCACTTCGATCTCCTTGAGGTCAATGAGAACCTACATATAGTATTTGAGCTTCATGCATTTGAGAGTGGTGTGTCCCTTAACACGGTGGTATTCACAGTACTTGTTGTCTTTATACCAAGCTAGCTTAGGAGTTGAGTCATCAAATGGTTGTGTTTTAGGATACACAACTTGGTTAGCTTGGACCAGCTTGCGGAAGATGATGTCTATAGGTTCACCCAAAGGGGTAAATGTGTGTTGTGGCATATTCAATGTGCGAGGTCTTTGTTGGCCATGCCGGACTGATATAGCATTTGTCTGATTCATAGGACCTTGGTAGTTGTGTTGATATGATGTTCCTGGAGGAGGATAGATAGGCACGCCTTGAGGGTGCATGTTTTTCTTATATGTTGGTTGAGGATACGTGGGAGGGTGTTGTTGATACATGAGAGGAGGGTGAGGGTACATTGGTGGTGCTTGCTAATAATTCTGGGTAGGTGCATTAGGACTAGCCACCACAACTTGAATGTGTTTGGTGTTAGTGGCTCCATTTGTTACCGCATTGTTGTTCTTGTTCCAGTATCGTGATTGATCATTGTTATATTTGTCAAGCTAGGATTCTTTGTAGTGCTTAATGGTACCTTCTTCTATGAGACCTTGTTCAAGGTCCATACCCTTGATTCTGATGTCATGATAAGTTTGCATACAGTTCATGCGCATGTGATAGGCAAGCTTAGGATGAAGGTTGTTAATGAATATTTTGATAAGATGTTGCTCTGGGGGTTGGTAAGACAACCTTTTAGTAAGCCCTTGCCAGCGCTGAAGGTAATTGGCCAGGCTTTCTCCTCCCTTTTGTTTGGAATTGCATAGGTCAAGGAGTGAGAGTTCATTTTCAACATTATGTGTGTATTGGGCCACAAACTTTTCAGATAATTCCACGAAAGTAGAGACTGTGTCGTAAGAGATTTTTTAGAACCATTCAAGAGCGGTGCCTCCTAAGCTTTTGGGAAATAGTCTCATGAGGAAGTTATCGCTATAGGCCACTTCTTGATAGGCCATGTAGAATTCTTTCACGTGACTCACAGGATCACCCTTCCCCTAATATTTATCAAATTTTGGGGTCTCAAAGTGCTTGGGGAAGGGTATAGCAGTGATGGATCGATCAAATGGATAAGGAAATACCTCTTCAAACTTAAATGTTTTAGCCTTTGTCCCAGCCTTTAGCTCCTTGAGAGTATTCTTCATTTCCTCCCATTCATGATTGATTTGCAGGGGAGGATTGTTGATTGTGATTGCAGGATTTCCTTAAACCTGATATGGATCGAATGGCGAGTATGGAGGATTCTGTGGGGGATATTATGGTGTTTGGTATGATGGTTGTTGGTCAACGTATACAGGTTGTTGTGGTGGAAGCTATGGTTGAGGGGAATATTATAGTGGAGGAGGTGTTGGCGCTTGATAAGATTGTTGCAACTATTGGAAATATGCTTGTATTTGTTGCAGCATTGGATAGGTGGGATGAACCTGTTGCGCACCTGTATAGGATGGAGGATAAGTTTTTTGCAGCGGAATGCCCCCAGTGAGAACTTGTTGTAGAAAGGGAATTGTTTTTGATGCAGTGGAAGATGGCATGGCTATGTAATTGGCAGAATGAGTTTGTTGTTGTTGCATGGGTTGGATAAAAGGATTAGCAAACTGTTGCAGTGGTTGTGCCATGAGGGGATTTTCTCCTTGCGTTTGTGGTTGCAGCTGCTGTGTATTTTGGATAGTGGGTTGTGCAATTGTGAAGGGGTTGATTGGTTGTTGTTGCGCTTGAGATGTGAATGGATTGGTGATTTGCTGATATTGGATAGGTTGTTGTTGTTGTTGTTGCTGGATAGGTTTCTATTATTGTTGTTGTTGGATAGGTTATTGTTGTTGTTGTTGTTGGATAGGTTGTTGTTGTTGTTGCTATTGGATAGGTTGTTTTTGTTGTTGTTGTTGGATAGGTTGGGTGGGAATTTGGGGTATGGTGAAGGGATTCCTGGATGGTTGCAGTATGGCGAGATTTGGGTTAAACAACGTTTGAGGTAGAAGTACTGGCATTCGTTGCGATTGTGTTGCTGGTGGAGCGGGAAAAGTGGACCCTTGCAGAAATAAGGGTTGGTTATAGGTGTTGGTAGGTGGCATACCTGTGGTGAAGAAATGTGGAATAGGCATGGAGACTTGGGTGCTTTGATGTTGTCAAATGGTTGTAGCACTTTCAATGGGTTGACTAGGAATGGGTGGAATGATAGTTTGTTGTGTACTAATTGGTGGTGGTGGTGGAAATTTTGCAATGAATGTTGGGATTGCTTGCGAAAGAGGAGCGACTGTGGCTTGCGGAGGTGCTTGCATAGTGATAGGGGGTATTGTGTGTGCTACTGATGTGGCATCAGGAGGCAGGGCTCCCAAAGTAGGTGTGGGTGTTGTGTGCATGATGGAAGGTGGAATGGAGGGATGAACTACTTGCACGAGAAGAGTTCCCACTTGTAAGGCTCGTTGAAGTGGATAAAAAAATTTGTTTCTAGTGGGATAAGGACATTCCCCTTGAAGTTCCATAGGTTGTGTGACAAGTGTGGGTATAATCCAAGTTGAAAGTTGAAGTCCTTATTGGTGGATGTCCAAGAGTACTTGGTTTTTGTTGTGTCCACTCATGGCATTTACCATGTGGACAAGCACTAGATGATTGATAAATGTTTCCACAATACTTAGAGTGGGAGTTTCATTAGTGTCTACCCAGATATGTTCAATTTGATCATTGGGCTGAGGCGCATAAGTAACCATGGCTTTGGTATTGTCATTTGTAGGATTAGATGAGCTAGCGGCAAGATTAGGATCCATATTCTTCCTCTTCTTAGTGGCTCGTGTGATAGGTGGCATGAAATGACTATCCTAAAGGAATATGAGATGCAATATGTATGCAAGGATGCACCTAGGAAACTAAGGATGATGATACTAGGATTAGGATGTGCTTAAGATGATGGATGTGCTTCTACGGATTAAGGATGACTTGATGTATGCAAGGATCAAGGGTTTCTTTCCCTAGTGTAGGATCAAGTGGATATGATTGTCTACCTGAGACAAACTTGTGGTCTTCGGTGGACGAGATTATTATGCTAATGCGAACCAACATTTTGATCAAGGTGATGAGGTTGCAAAAAGATAAAGGGGATTATCCTAAAACAATTCTTAGTTTAAGGACATTCAAGGATGGGGTTTGATTAAGATGTAGGTTTTTAGCAACTCAAAAGGGTATGCAATACCAAGTGAGGGGTGTGATCAAGGATGCTTTGGATGATGATTTGGATGATGCTAGGCTGATTAGGATTGATTTGATTGATGCAAGATCATGCTAGGATGAGTGTGTGATGTGTTCCTTAAGATGACAACCTAAGTGAGGTCCTAAAATGCAAGCTAAGTGAGCTTAAGAAGAGAAGGAACTTGTGTTTGTTGTGGTAAACTGACTAGTCATATTGTTCAAATCCAACAAAAGAAGAGTTTAGATGTAATTTTTCCATGAAATGAGAAACCTTGTTGTTGTAGATCACTTTTTCAAATTTTTCTCGTTTATGGATTTCTTGCTTGACAAAATCGATAATGTGTTGGTACTTGGTAGCCTCTCGGGTTTTTTTTTTCTGTTCTCTTTGCACGGGTGGTAATGGAGTTTTCACCTTCTTATGCTTCTTGGAATCAGTCATTTCCTATAAGTAGATCTAATCTTGGATGAATAGTTGGAAGTTTTTAGGACATATCTCATAAAAGACCAAATTTTTTGCAAAAGGACGTTGTCTTGATAATCTGGAAAAAGCTTGATCTTGTTCTGATTTCTCAATAGATTTGTTCCATGGCAAGAACCAATTTCAACATAATCAAACCAGAAAATAACAACCATGTGTCTGAAAACAATCTGACAAGGGACAAAGCAACCTTGACGGATATGAGCATGTGACAAATTTGAATGTTGGATATTTTATCTATGTTTTGGATTTGGCAATGTTCTTCAAGCACTTCAAGCAAAAAATCTACCTAAGGAATTGGCATAGCATGAAAATACTTTCTCGTAAGCTTAGGCACACACACAAGAGCTAATCATAATATGGATATCACCAAGCATGCAATGACTCCATTAATGACGTCATATTATCTAGTTCCAAACGCTCAGGGTGGCACAAATGTACGAGTGATCTTGGGGAAGTTACTATCTTCCTTACACAAGCATTATCACCTTTTGCGGGTGTTTCGGGTATCTTCTAAGCCTAGAGTGTTTAGTATGGTTCTCCATTCGATTGTATCCTCTATGTCCACACAAGCATGATTCAGGCGTATAGCCCCATAGAGCGTCTTGACAAAAGTGGTCACGTAAACATGATTGAGACCACGAGGCCGCACTTAAGTTAGACGAGAGCCGAGTATAAGCTCAAATGCCAACTGAATCCTGAGGCTTTAACCCCAAGGAGTAAATTTGATTAACGTGAGTTAGAGTGGTGTGGCTTACACCTCATTCTCACATGGGTCATTCCCAGGAGATTTTTTCCTCAACCGGCAGGCCCATCTAAAGGATTCATAGTAACTTGGATTGGCAACAAAAAGGAGTCTAGATTTCTAATTTTCCCACAAGGGGAAAAGAGCATACTCTCCTATCCAGTATCATTTTCTCCACAAGCATGCAAGACACGCTTTTTTCTTTCCAAAAGATTTGAATGTTTAACACTAAGTAAGTGTGTCTAGGTTTTTGATCTTCCCAAAAGGGAAGAGAGCATAATCCCCTAACACTCACTTAGGATTAGACAAGAAAATCTAACTAATTATTCTAGGTTCCTAAAAAAGATTAATACAAACATGATCATTTGGTCGATGTAGATCCAAGGCAACCTGTAAGACAAATGTGAGTAGTTTTGAGTTTGTGTCTTTGACAAGCGGTGCTGCAAAATAATTAGTTAGTAGTCTATGAATATTGATCTTTGACAAGCGTTATTAACACAAGAACCACTTAACAATTGTTAGTACATGATAAATCCAACTTAAACAGAGTGTAGACGCCGGTTTAGGGCTCAGACATCAATTCTGGTTTTTGCCTAAAAATGACAGTAAGCAAAAAATAGGCTAAAAACACAGGATAACCAGAGAGATGTTATACCAGTCAGAGATGTTGGTTTACAGAGCACATACGCCAGTTAAGCACAGACGTCAGTTTGTGAATTGCAAACATTGGTTCATGAACTGGTATTTATGAGAACATCGATGTACCTACAAACACAAAAAGATAGCAAATAAAGTCACTTTTTCTTCTTCTTAGTCTTTAGTTTGATCAAATTCAGCCATTTTGAGAGTATTAAAACAACTAAAAGCTAGTGTCCTTTAAACCATTATCAAGATGTATTCTTCTTAATGAAAATTTGGCATAATTTATGCTTGTAAAATGAGTCTCTACTAAAAAATAGAATGATAAGATGCCTAAAATCAGTAGGAAAACCAAAGATCCTGATAAACCAAAAAGTTGTGTTTGTAAAGTCTCAAACTAGCTCTTCCAGGCGGAGACGCCAATGTAGATTGGAGACATTGGTTTAGCACACACACCGAATGACAGCTAAGAGAGAACCGGCATTTGCGCAGATGCCTCTGCGTAAAACGCAGATGTGGATCCGCGTGCTTGGCAAAATTTGAAGAAAATTAAGACAAGAAGGTAGGAATTTTAGGGATGTGGGTCCCACCGGGCATGCCAGAATGTAATATGAGGAATTCTTCAATCTGTTGGGAGCAAGCTCAAACATGAAAATATTAGTGGGTTAGCACATCAATTCAAAATCACATGAAAAAGAAAGCAAGCAACAAATAACTCAACATAACATCAGATTAAGCTAAAAATAAGTAAATTGCACCCTATTACTACTTATTTGATTTTCTCTTGATAAAGATATGTAGGTGTGCTCTCTCAAACACACAAAATACAATGGATCCCAATGCAAAATGTAAGATTGATAAG
>MU226068.1:10667850-10687915 GCA_018584345.1 Thuja plicata | reverse complement strand
GCAAAATAACATGATAACAATGCAAAATTGAGAGATGAAAATATGAGAGGAGAAGGCCTCTATTTATAGAGTTTTTGGAGAGAGGAAGAGGCTTGGATGAAGTGGAACCTATGTGGCATCCACATAAGAGCCACATGGGAGACACATGGACTTGAAAAGATGGCCGATTTTGAGTCAAAATTGGCATTAATATTGAGTAGCTCAATATTTCAAAAGGGGAGACAAAGTTGTAAGAAGGAATTAAAGAGGAATGGGTGCCCATTTTGTAGAGAATTTCCCCATGTGGGTAAGCATTCCATTAGCCTTAAAAAGGTTAGGAATCACCCATTAAGCATGGTTAAATTATAGTTAGGTGGGGAAGTATACTTAGGAAATGAGGTAATGGGAGTAGGGTAGGAATAGGGTATGCTTTATGGTAGGATTAATAGGTTCCTAGCTAGGGTTTTAGGGTATTATTCAAATCAAATTTGAATAAATTGAGGTTTAGAAGAATTAGGAAAATGGAGGATTTAATAAATGTAAATTTATTAAAAGGGGAATTTCATGAGACAAATGTATTTAAATAAAATACATTAGAATAGTATTTAAACTATTGATAAATGAAACTATTTAATTGATTGAATTAAATAGTTAGAGGAATAAGAGGAAAAAATAATATTAATAATAATATTAATATTTTTGTACATCTACAGTAACCCATTTGTGTGAGGAAATCATATCCCTTTCCATACTATTCGGGGGATATCTTCACATGTTTGATTTCAGCCTCCACCGATTCTCCCTTGTAAACCCAGTCCAAGGCTGCCTGTTCTTCTATGTTATCTGAAGAAGATGTGGATGCCTTTACCATGCCAGTTTCTTTGTGTACTTTGGACTCTTTGGATTCTATAGGTGTGAATGTCGATGAAGGTTTTCCATAGAATCTTGGTGACACCAAAATTTTTATCAATGAGGGAGTCAGGTCCAGCTTGTACTCTCCCATACCTGTTTCTTCAAGTTTCAAAGTTTTGCTAAAACTCTTCATAACCATGTCTTTGGTAGTTTAAGGGGAAACCGCTTCCATAGCCTCTTTGTTGTGTGGAATTATGCTACCTTCTTTGATATTGTTGCAAGTGTAGTTAGCATCTGCGGGAATCATCACTTCCACCCCATTATGTGGGAATTTTATACATTAGTGGTAAGTGGACGGTACAGCTTGCATTTCATGAATCCATGGTCTCCCTAGTAGGATATTGTAGGCCAATGGTAGATCTAGAACCTGACATATGACATTCCTCTCAATTGGTCTGACTCTAATAGGTAGAACAATAAGACCTCTGAAGGATCTTTCTTCCTCATCATAAGCTTTGATGGTTATCTTGCTTCTAGAGTCAATTGTTTGTTCTGAGAGACCCAGTTTCTTGATCAGATCCAGTGTATAGATATTCAATCCTATGCCTCCATCTATCAACACACGTCTAACATGGGATTTATGAATAAGGACTTCAATATGGAGGGGTTTATTATGTGGATGCGTAAATGACTTGTCATCCTCTTCAAAAAAGGAGAGGTAGTGTGGTGTTGAGATGTGATTGACCATCGCTTGAAACTTGTCTATATCAATATCTTTTGGAACATTAGTAGTGTGTATGGCTTGTTCTAGGATTTCCCTATGTACCGTGGATATCTTGAGCAACTCAAAAATGGAAATTTTGGCATAGGTTCATTGCAATTGGTCTACCAAGTCATATTTTTCTCTAGGAATAGTGACCATGTGTTTTGCTGCTAGTTTAGGAATAGTTACAATATGAACCTTGGATGTTGATGTTGGTTTTGGAGGTCCTTTGATTGTAACTTGTGCTTGGCTCTGGGTTACAGCGTTTGAGTGGAATGAGACACCTTTGATTGTGACCACATTGACGGATTCAGTTTTGATGTCAAGCATATTAATCACATTATCATTTTTGGAATAGGTGTAGTTTACCTCATTACTCTTCCCTTTAGATATCTCTCCTTGATTTTAATTAGGAAAGGGTTTCTTGAATTTTGTATGATCTTCATTGGTAGTATGTCCATCTACTTTGATCTTACCTCCTTCGATGAGGTCTTGGATGACATGCTTAAGCTTGAGACAATTATTAGTTTTGTGTCCCTTTTTTTTGTGGAAGACACAATAGGAATTATCATCCCACCACCTGGGTCAAACCATTGGTTCCCACGGTTTAGAATTAGGAATTGTAAGAACTTTGTTATCCAATAGTGTTTTTAGAACAATCTCAAGAGCCTCTCCCAAAGGAGTGAATGTTCTTTGTGGTTTTGATGTCCACGTTCGTCCCTTGTTATTATCATTGTTTGCTTTGGGTATAGGAGGTGTTACCTTAGCATCCTTGCTTGCTTGCATGCCATTAGTTAGATTAAATACCTCAGGTTTAGGATTAATGTTAGAGGCATCAACCACTTTGTCATTAAAAACATTCTTGTTTTGTTTCCACCATTTAGACTTGGAGTTGAAGTTGTTGGTCTTGTTTTTGTTTTGAAGGGTGATCTCTCCCCTTTTGACCATAAATTCCTCAATACGAAGGGCATTTTTAATCATCCTGTCGAAGCTAGGAGAGTCATGCATTTGTAGAGCATAGTTCAATTTAGGCACTAGATTATTAACGAATATTTCCATCTTCTCTATTTTGGGAATGGCCCTTGAATATCATACAAAAATCTTCCTCCATCTTTGTAGAAAGTGTGTAAATGATTCTCCAGTTCTCTGTTTGGTGTTACATAGGTCCATCCTAGCTACATCATGTTGGATGTTGTAGGAGTAATGTTGAATGAATCATTGGATTAACTCCTCAAATGTCTTGACCTTGGGGTTTAGTTTTGAGAACCACTCCATGGCACTACCTCCTATACTTCTTGGGAACAGTCGCATGAGGTATGTAGGTTCATGCAAGTATTCTATGCTCAAAGCATAGAATTCCCTCACATGGTTGTGTGGGTCAGTTTCTCCCGTGTACTTGTCATACTTTGGCCTTTCCATGTTGGGGGTAAACGGGACCATAGTGATACTCTTGTCAAAAGGAAATGGATAAATGGTGTCCAAAGAGTATTGTGTTTTGGGTTTCTCCTTCTCTTGTTTGAGGTTTGTGAGCTCTATTTGGTGAGAATAGATATCGGATTTGGTACTTATTTTTCTTTGAGATTTTCCATGTCATAATCCTTAGGTAATTCGACACCTGTAGACGCTAGATGGAGGAAGTACTTTTCCTTATCCTCATCAATCATTATTTCCATTATCTAGTGGAACCTCTTTCTTTGTTTGAGTTTTTCATTTTCTTCCTTAGTGATTTCTTCCTCACTATCGGATTCAAATAAAGGATGTTCAAACTTGGGTTTTTCTTCATCAGTATCTTCGAGTTTTTGGTGTTTTCCATTGTTATAGTCCTCAAAGGCCTCACTCTATCTGTGAGTATCGCTATCCATTTGACAGGAATCTAGATCAAGAAGGGAACTATGAGAAGCTTCTCCTTGAAAGTGTGGTGTTTTAGGAGGCACTTTTGATCCCTTAGATGTGTACTTGTTGCATCTTGTGTTAACCATGAAGTTGTTCCTCAACTTTGTTAACGTTTCCCAATAGTGCAAGTGAGAGCTTCAGATTGTTCAAGTAGGCGTGTCTATGTAAAAGTAACTATTTGTTGTTGGTGGATGTAAATAATTCCAGTGTCAAAGGGTTAGAATGCCCTGATAGTGAGCTGGGAACCAAGTTTTTGGTAGAAAGTGGGTATACCACACATATTGAACTGATCGTGAAAGGCTAACTAGGCATTCAAGGTGGACATTTTGAAAGTGTTTCACAATTACAAAAAGGAGACTAGAAGAGACAATAGGAACCAACTAAAGAGCTAAAAGGGTATCCTAATCAATTGATACATTCTAAGAAAAACTTCTATAAGTACCCACTATCTTGAATGTGATCTCCTAGATGCGAGCCTCTAATGATACCAGATGCAATCCTATAATTTGGATGCAACTGTGTGCTAACTAAATGTGATCCAAAATACCAAATGCGATCCTAAATACTGCATGCGACTTGGGAAATACAAGATGTGATCTTATGATGTCTTTGTCAATTTTGGTTAGTTCTGAAAAGTTCATTTTTGAAGTGCATGAAGTTGCTTGTTTCCAAATTGTGTTAGGAGGTGTCATAAGGTGTGAAAAACACTTGTACTCTAGGGTTTGAAATTTGTTGATTGTTTTGAGGAGCTTATCTTTTTAATGATCTTTTGAACATATCAAACAATTTTGCATTCTTATGGAGGTGAAACAGACACTCATCTTTTCCTATTTTCTAGGTGGAGGATGAAAATATTTGCTCATTGACTCAGGTACACACTCAAATGCTAATAAGAATACAGCCATCACCAAGCACGCAATGGCTCCAGTAATGATGTTGTATTAGCCAACTCCAAACGCAAGTGAGGGCACAATATGATGAGTGTCTTGGGGCAATTACTTTTTGCATTGCACAAAGATTATCACCCTTTCAGGGATGAATCAGGAATTCTTTCAGTTGAAGATGTTGTAGATTATTGGGCAATCCATTCAAAACTATCCCCCATAGAATTGCACAAGGAAAAATTTAGGCGTGTAGCCCTATGAGTACCTGAATATATTTAGTCTCACAAACAAGATTCAAGCGGCTCCGCTCTACATATACCCAGATATGTTCAAGAAATGATGTCAAAATTCCAAGAATAAAACTAGTTCCATATTCCGAGGCTTTAGCCTACGAGGAAGAAACTATTTATAGTGAGCTGAAAGGGTTGGCATAAAACCTGTCCTCACTTGGGTCATTCCCAGGAGATTTTTTTCTCAACCGGCAGGCCCTCTACTATTTAAATATATGTACCAAGGATTGGCGAGCTTTGGATATCTGGATTTCTGATTCTTCAAAATAAGAAGAGCATACTCTCCTAATCTAAATCATTTTCTTCCAAAACACATAAAGCAATGTTCATTCCCTCAAGCTATGTTGAGCTTGATTTAGTTTGTTCCTATTTAAAAAAAATAGGATTGCTTGAAAAAGAAATTTTGCCTTGTTCAATTAGCCACAAAATTTAGTGAGTTGCTTGTCCAATTACTGATCCAAATTGAATTAAACAATTGAACTTGTTCTTTGATCCCACATATTTAGTGCTTTGATTGTCCAATTTCTGAATCCAAAAAGAAATTATACGATGTATTTGTTCATTGAACCACAATATTTAGTGATTTGTGTTGTTCATTTACTGTTCCAAATTGAATTAGATGATGTGTTTTCTTGTTCAGTTAATTTGGAAAGCAAGTAAATAGAAGTCAAGATGGGGGGTTGGGTAACCTGAAAAACCAAGTTAGTGTTGTTTATGTTAACTCCCATAAAAACTTTCAAGAACAACCTGTAAACACTTGTTAGGCTACAAGACACCAAAAACACAACTTGTCAAAATGTTAGGGTTAGGAAAACCAAATGCACAAACTTTCTAACCAGATGTGAGCCTAAAATTTTACTGAATGTGATGCAACATACTGTATGCAAGCTTCCTTACCAGATGTGATTCCATGCTTACCAGATGTGAGCCTGAACTGAAAATGATCTAGAAAATCCTGGATGCGAGCCTCATTTTTTGTGGTGCAATGGCGTATCCTGGATGCGATCCTAAATGGTCAAAATGAGCATGTAACAGAATTTTGGGCATGCAAATTAGAAAAAAATTGTTAGAAAATGAGGCCAATTTGGAAGTCCCACCCCACGGTGGGTGCCAGAAATGTGTGTGTGTGTGTATTTAAGCACTTGATATCTGCAACACAACACTTCAATAAGTCATTCTGTTATTGAAAAACAAGGGTTAATGAGCATATAAACCATAACTTTGAATTATTGCTTTCTAACTAGGATGAGTGTAGCATGTAACATAAAATCCCTCAGATTTATGCTCAATACTAGTGACATAAACAACCTAGCATGAAAGATTTAGTTTAAAAAAAGCTAATATTCAATGAGCAATGCATATTAATCTAAAAATGGAGATAATAACAATGCACAAGCATGAATGAGGAAATGAAGTATGAGTTTTAGTCTATTCCAACAACATAACAATGCATTTACAATATGAGATGAAGGCTTAATTGCTCTCAAAAATGGCTTTTATTTATAGAAGAATGAGAGAGAGAGAGAGAGAGGGGAGACAAGGCTCATTAATGAGTTGAGGGACTCATTAATAGTGGTGTAAGAGCCATTAATGCCTTGAGCATTAATGAGGCATGGAGGAGACATGGACTTAAGGCATCTTCATTAATGAGGCATTAATGAAAGCCTTAAAGAAGCATGGGGAGTGTGTAAGGTTTAACTTGGCAAGTTGGTCCCTTAGGAAAGTCATGCTTGAGAAAGTGGAATTTCTCAAGTGGGTTGAGTTGTTAATCATTTCCTAATGGAATGTGACAACATTAGGAGGTGGGTTAGGGCAGAATTAGGATTAAATTAGCAAGGGTGAATGCGTTGAGAAGGGTTAGAACCTAGGGTAGAAGTGGTTGAGATAGGTTAGGTTAGGGTTTAAGGGAATATTAATTAAATGAATTAAACTTATTTAATTCATTCAAAAATAGGAATTTAATTATTTAAACAATTTAATTGCTTTTTAATAATTAAGGGGACTATAGCCATTTTAATTAAATTAAATAGGCTAGGCAAATGGGTTATTTTGCAAGTGGATAATTGATTTAGGGATTTATTTAATTCCTTTATAATTAAATACTATAGCCATGTTTGATTTTGATATGATTTAAATGTTTTGAATTGATTTGAATTGTATGGCTATAATGGGTAATATAAATTAGTGATAAAAATCACCTAGGACATTAAATTGATTTGAAGAATTATGCCAAGCAGTAACAGGGTCATTTGGACATAATCGAGGGTATGATCACACTTAGGGAAAATAGGAGTCATAGTTGGAACAAACCAAATATAGGTGGTTACATTTGCCCCTCTTTGAATTGATGTGCGAGCAGCGCATTAATTCAAAGAAAGTTTTTGATTTTGACTTCAGAAAGATTGAGAATCTCGTTCTTGGTTGTCGAATGAAATTTTGATGAGATCAATCTCGCACTTGATCAAACAAAACTAATAGAATTGATTTTGAACTTGGTTTTCATCCAAAGGTCAATAAAATATTTTAAAGATATCAATTCTGAACTTGGTTGTCATCCAAAAAGCCAGTAAGAAGCTGCCAAGAGCTTAATAAGAATCTTTTAAAATGAGGAAACACAAGATGTCCAGATTATGAGAACCAAAGCTTTCTAACCAATAGTCCTGACTTTAGTCAAGGAAACTCTTATGCCCCTAGTTTGTTTGATAATGAAGTCATTTTAATGTTGTTTCAAGAAAAAATTTAATTGATGATAGTGTGATCATGCCCCCTCGGGAATGAAATCAAAGGAAAAGAATAAAATCCCTTGATTGAAAGAATGTATCACTTGCAGGAAGTGGTTAGGGAAAGAAAGAACAGAGTAGAAGAAGTGGAAAAAGAAGGTGTGTTTAAAAATAAGCACACGAGTACCAAGTTAATTACATGAAAATATGAGTTTGATTTCGTTCTCAAAAGATTAAAGATTTCGGGAATCATTGATTATGTATTTAACTTGGATTTAGAAGAAAATTGAAAATAGAAAGGATTTTGAGCTCAAAATTCCTTATGCTTTTATTTCTTTTATAAATTCATCATGCAATCTCTAAATGCAGCTATATGCAAACTCTTAGGACGTTGTCACTAGTATGAAAATGTATAGTTTTTTATCATCATTGGGCACTTTTTCGAATAGATACCACCTAATAGTACAACCATCACTAATACCCACTAATATTATGAAAGTATGAATACTATGTTTTATTGAAATGTCAGAAATAGACTTAGACATCAAGGCATAGAAGCCAGGATAACAAAATAGTCACCTTACTTTTAATATACTAGATTATGATTAAGGCAAGATATTGGACCCGTAATGACCTTGAAAATTCATATCCTTGGGTACATTATGATTCGTATACCTTAGTGAGAATCTGGATCAAAAAATAGACAAGGAAATTGTTTCAACCTCACCGTAGTTTACACATAACAAAGATCGAGATATATGCGGCTATCCACCCATAGTGGCAGCTCTTACCATAAACATCCAAGTTAGGTGAAATTTATAGGATCATTTGGAACAATCACCACACACAGAAAATCAAGAAAACATTATGCCCCCTATCCTTGTGACTCTTTGTCTTTGCGCAGACGTCATTGAGTAACTAAGACGACATAACAAATCATCAATTGTGAATCACTCAAATAAAATTTATAATCACTTAGATGCCCCTAGTTGAAAACATCATCAGGACATTTAAAGAATCATAATCAAATCAATATCAAATTGTGTATTTAAGTAGTACTTGTTCATTCATATGTCAAACACAGTAGAGATTCATCAACCAGAAAATTGGAATATAAGCAATATGGTGTTCCATGTCTGTGCATTGATAGGATCATTCATTCATGTTTGCAATCCAATATAGCTTTGTAGGAACCCTGTTAATGTAATTGTCATGTCTGGATATGTGATGTTTTGGAAAGACACCCTTTTTTTGGAAAGTGACATTGTTTTGCATGCATTAAGAAACATCGTGTTTGTGAGGCAAACCATCCTAAAGAAACCTAGCAACCGCAACCTACTATGCCAGCAAAGATGCCCCCAGTGCAGAATGACTTATTCCTAAGATATAAATGTAGACAAATCCCAAAGCGAGGATAAGATAGCCATTTAGGAAAATGAATTCAATGTATGAGGACAAGCAAAATTATGAAGGCCTAGTATCAGTAGTGCATTGATAGACAGAGTATAGAGTACAAGTGATGTCTAAATTCCAGGTTTTCACCACTTGGCAAGACCTTTTCTTTTCTTTTTTCTACCAAGATGCCTGCTTTACCAAGTGCTCATCAAGACACTTTTCTCTTTTTCAATATTTTTGCTATTTTTTATTTTTTGAATATTTTTTTGGTATCAAGGTGCCGATTTTCTAGGTTTTCACCAAGGATACTCTTTCTGTACGACTTTTTCCATTGTTTCTGGATTTCTTCAAGATCGATTTTCTAAATGTTTTTGGTATTTTGTGAGACCTTTTTGTTGTACAGGCTCTGCTAGCCAATCATTTAAGCATAGAACCGCTTCAAATGTAGAGTGTTGATAGGATATGGAAGAACGTCTCCTTCAAGTGTAGCCAATTGATAAGCTCCAGTCCCAAAAGTATTAGTGATAACATATGATCCTAGCTAGTTAGGTTCAAATTTTCCTTTCTGCTCCCTGTTTGGTTGGTTCTTAGGATTCTCCTTCAGGACAAGATCTCCTACTTCAAATTTCTATGGTTTAACCTTCTTGTTATAACCTTTGGACATATGTGCCTGATACACTTTGAGGTGATTGAACGCTTGTTGTCTGTGCTCATCTAGTAGGTCCAAAGAATTCATCCTATCTATGCGATACTGCTCATCAGTAACTAGTCCTTGAAAAGATATCCGCAAAGATGGGATTTCAACCTCAATGGGTAGTACTACTTTAGTTCCATAGACTAGAGAAAATGGTGTGGCTCCAGTTGGTGTTCTTATGCTTGTTCTGTAGGCCCATAATGCTGTATTCAGTTGTAGATGCCAGTCTCTGCCAGACTTACTCATAGTTTTGTGTAGGATTTTGAGAATATTTTTGTTGGATGCCTCAACCTGTCCATTACCTTGAGGATAATAGATTGAGGAGCAATGTTGAGTGATATGGAACTATTCACAAAGGTCATCAATGTCTTGATTTTTAAATTGGCCCCCATTGTCTTTCATAATTGAAGAGGGTATCCCATATCTACAAATAATGTAGTTCAGAATGAACATAGCCACCTGTTTGCCAGTGGCTTTGATTAGTGGCACGGCTTCGACCCACTTCGTGAAATACTCAGTGGCCATAATGATGAACTTGTGTCCATTTGAAGAGTTGGGATATATTTTTCCAACCAAGTCAAAGGCCCATTGCTGAAATGGACAATGTGTTATGAAAGGTATAAGTTCTCTAACAGAAGCATGGATAAGGTTTCCATGTATCTGGCATTTAAGACGTGCTTTTGAAAATTGAATAGCATCTCTCTCCATGGTAGGCCAATAATAGCCTACTCTAAGCAGTTTCTTGGCTAATGAAAAGTCATTTGAGTGTGATCCACATACACCTTCATGGACGTCTTTTAATGCTAGATCAGACTCTTCGAGTTCTAAACACCAAAGAAGTGTACCGTCGAGACCGTGTCGATATAGGTTGTTAGTTATGAGGATGTAACATGATGTTGTCCTAATCAGGGATCTCTTCTCATTTCTAGATAGATTGTCAGGAATGGTTTGGTTAGAAAGGTAAGCGATGATATTGGCATACTGAGATTGGACTGGGGTAGTCAAAGCACATATTACCTAGTCTTCAGGGGTATCAAAGGCAAGATAGGATAGTTCTTCCACCAAGAAGTCATAGCATAATTTATGTTCTTCTAGTTGTAACATGGATGCCAATGTATCCATAGTGTCAGCAGCTTTGTTCTCTGATCTTGGTATCTACTGGAAGGTGACAAAGACAAAGTATTTCTTCAGGTCATCAACTAGTTGCTTATAGGGCATCAATTTCTCATCTTTTGTTTGATACTCCCCATTGACTTGATTGATAATTAGCTAGGAGTCACCATACACATGTAACTCTATGATCTTCCATTCCATAGCTAGCTTGAGGCCATTGACCAATGCTTCATATTCTGAGATATTATTGGTACATGGAAACATTAATTTGTAAGATTTGGGAATCTTGTATCCTTGAGGAGTTATAAAGAGGACCCCTGCTCCAGATCCTTGTTGAGTGAATGAACCGTCAAAGTACATCTTCCATGGATATTCGGTGAGATGCATGATTGTTTCATCAGGAAATTCAATGAGTAAAGATTCATCATCCTGGAGTGGTGAATCATCCAATTGATCTGCAAGGACTTGTCCTTTGATAGCTCTCCATTCTACATATTTAATGTCAAATTCACTTAGAACCAGGACCCATTTTGCCAAACATCCTGTTAATGTTGTTCTACTCAAAAGATACTTTAGAGGATCAATCTTAGCAATGAACTTCACTATATGAGAGAGCATGTAGTGCCTTAATTTTTGTGATGCAAAGATGACTGCTAAGCATGCTTTTTCAATAATGCTATAATTGAGCTCATAAGTGACCAATGTTATACTAATGTAGTAGATAGCTCTTTCCTTTTTTGTTTCATCTTCTTGTGCCAGCAATACTCCTAGGGATGTAATTGTAGCCAAAATGTATAGGAGTAGGGGCTTTCCATGAATAGGCATCGTAAGAATAGGCGGAGCAACCAAGTATCCCTTCAATTCTCTAAAGTTTGCTTCGCAGTGTTCATCCCATTTGAAGGTAACCCCTTTATGTAGTATCTTAGTAAAGGGTTGGGCCTTATCGGAAAGTTGGGACATGAATCTCCCGATGGACTAGAGTCTCCCCTATAGTGTCCTCATTTGGCTAATGTTACGTGGAGGAGCCATATCTAGAATAGCCTTCACCTTTGTAGGATCTACCTCAATTCCTTTCAATGATACTATGAATCCTAGGAGCTTCCCTGATTGGACCCCAAAGGCACATTTCTTTAGGTTGAGCCATAGTTGAAACTGTTCTATTTGATCCAAGATCTTTCAGAGTTCACCAATGTGAGTACTTCTTTCTTTGGATTTAGCCAATGTGTCATCTATATAATCCTCCATGTTCTTGTGCATCATGTCATGGAGTATAGTCATCATGGATCTTTAATATGTTGCACCAGCATTCTTTAACCCAAAATTCATTACATTCTAGCAAAAGGTGCCCCATGCGCATGTGAATGCGGTTTTCTCTTGATCCTCAGGGGAAATCTTGATTTGATTATAGCCCGAGAATCCATCCATTAATGAATACATCTGGAAGCCTATTGTAAGGTCTATGATCATGTCAATGTTTGGTAGAGGTAATTCATCCTTCGGACATGCTTTGTTCAAGTCTCTGAAGTCCGTACAGATCCTGATAGATTTATCAGATTTAGAGATAGGACAACATTGGAGATCTACCCTGCATAGGCAATGACTCATATAAATCCAGCTTTTAACAACTTTTCTAGCTTTTCTTTTACTAATAATGAAACATGAGGATGCATTTTTATAAGTTTTTGTTTTACGGGTTTGATCTCGAGAGCTATAGATAAGTGGTGCATGATTAGATTAGGATCCAGCCCTGGCATATCCGTATAAGACCATGCAAAGTTGATCTTCTTCTCTTTCAGGAACTCTGTGAACTATACCTTCTCCTCTTCTGATAAATATTGTGCAAGGTGAACTATTTGAGGATTTTCAATAGTGCCCAAATTGACTGGCTGTGTTGGTTCTATCAATACCGAAGATCTTTCTTGAAAGTGTTCAGGGAGGATATCAAGAGTCTCATCCTTTGGTGCCTCAAAGAGGTTTTCACCATTGGATACGTCTTTTTTATTTACTATTTTGGGATCTAATACTGCCACAGAGTGGTTTTCACCATCAGTCCACTTTTTCTTTTTATTTTTCAGTGTTTGACTACGAAACCTGATATCCTCCTGTGACATGTTCTCGCTCCTTGCATTGGCAGAAGAAGGGTAAGGTTCATAAGTATTGAGATAACAAGCTAGGGATTGATTATTGGGAAAGTCAAGGATAGGAGTAGGATTTGTTTTAGTCCAATCAATTAGGTCTGGAAGTACCAATGTTAGGGAATCAGACTCTGGGAAGGATAGCATTGTGTTAGCATCAAGACCATTAACTGACATGACATGATATGTTAAGTTAATTTCTTCAATATTTATATCAATAAGAGCGAGATCATCATTAAAAGGGTCATGGTTAGTCATATGCGGATCAAACTCTAGCGACTCATCAGTAGAAATCTCATTATCATCTCTGCATAAAAGGAGGCTTCTTGCTTGTAGCCTATGAAATTATTCTAGACTTGTATCTCCATCAATGATCGGGGGAAGGAACTCTTCTTCTGCTTTAGGAGGATTAGTATCATTGTGAGGAGTGTCAGATCATTTACTAGGAGCTGAAGGAGCTACAAACATGTGAATTGTATCTATTCCAATATCTTCAGAGGTGATAGATAGTCAATCCCATTCATAGTCATGAGAGTCTATTACATCATCATCAGATTTGTTTAAGTATTTAGCAATGGTTATTTGATGTACTCGATTAGCTACTTGTAGATCAAAGTGGGGTAGATCAAGGACATGTGAAATTGTGACCAATTTCCCCTAGTTAGGATGTAAATTCCATGGTTGGGGTGTCTCTTGAGTAATTGTTACTATGGTGTCTCCTACCTCTTGAATGGGAGGTTATGGTAGCAAAGGAGTGTGAAGATCCTGTCGTACCTCAAAGCTGGGTACATAGTGTTCTCCTTGGTAGTTTGGGTCTTATGCACCAACATGTAACAATCTTTCATAGGACCACTGCTCTAGTTCATCTATTTAATCACTCCCTTTATCTGAGCATGGACTTTCTTTTGAAGCGGGTGTATCAGTTTTATTATTGAAACCCATTCTTTTTTTATCTCTAGTATTCCAAAACTCCATGGGTATAGGTTCAATAAGCCCTCATCCTATGTCATTTAGAGGTCCCTTTCCTTTGTAACCCATTTGTGTGAGGAAATCATATCCCTTTCCATACTATTCTAGGGATATCTTCACATGTTTGATTTCAGCCTCCACCAGTTCTCCCTTGTAAAGCCAGTCCAAGACTGCCTGTTCTTCTGTGTTATCTAAAGAAGATGCGGATGCCTTTACCATGCCAGTTTCTCTATGTACTTTGGGCTCTTTGGATGCTATAGGTGTGAATTTTGATGAAGGTTTTTCGTAGGATCTTGGTGACACGGGAAGTTCTGTCAGTGAGGGAGTCAGGTCCAGCTTGTACTCTCCCATACCTATTTCTTCAAGTTTCAAGGTTTTTCTAAAACTCTTCATAACCATGTATTTGGTAGTTTCAGGGGAAACCACTTCCATAGCCTCTTTTTTGTGTGGAATCATGCTACCTACTATGATATTGTTGCAAGTGTAGTTAGCATCTGTGGGAATCGTCACTTCTACCCCATTATGTGGGAATTTTATGCATTGGTGGTAAGTGGATGGTACAGCTTGCATTTCATGAATCCATGGTCTCCCTAGTAGGATATTGTAGGCCAATGGTAGATCCAAAACCTGACATATGACATTCATCTCAATTGGTCTGACTCTGATAGGTAGAACAATAAGACATCTGGAGGATCTTTCTTCCTCACCATAAGCTTTGATGGTTATCTTGCTTCTAGAGTCAATTGTTTGTTCTGAGAGACCCAGTTTCCTGATCAGATCCAGTGTACAGATATTCAATCATGTGCCTCCATCTATCAACATGCATCTAACACAGGATTTATGAATAAGGACTTCAATATGGAGGGGTTGACTATGTGAATGTGTCAATGACTTGTCATCCTCTTCAAAAAAGGAGAGGTAGTGTGGCGCTGAGATGTGATTGACCATCACTTGAAACTTGTCTATATCAATATCTTTTGAAACATTATCAGTGTGTAGGGATTGTTCAAGAATTTCCCTATGTACCGTGGATATCTTGAGCAACTTGAAAATGGAAATTTTTGCAAAAGTTCATTGCAATTGGTCTACCAAGTCATATTTTGCTCCAAGAATAGTGACCATGTGTTTTGCTACTAGTTTAGGAATAGTTACAATAGGAACCTTGGATGTTGATGTTGGTTTTGGAGGTCCTTTGATTGTAACCTATGCTTGGCTCTGGGTTACAGCATTTGAGTGGAATGAGACACCTTTGATTGTGACCACATTGACGGATTCAGTTTTTATGTCAAGCATATTAATCACATTGTCATTTTTGGAATACGTGTAGTTTACCTCATTACTCTTCCCTTTAGATGTCTCTCCTTGATTGTAATTAGGAAAGGGTTTGTTTAATGTTGCATGATATTCATTGGTAGTATGTCCATCTACTTTGATCTTACCTCCTTCAATGAGGTCTTGGATGACATGCTTAAGCTTGAGACAATTATTAGTCATGTGTCCCTTGTTTTTGTGAAAGACACAATAGGAATTATCATCCCACCACCTAGGTTTGACCATTGGTTCCCACAGTTTAGGATCAAGAATTGTAAGAACTTTGTTATCCAATAGTGTTTTTAGAACAGTCTCAAGAGGCTCTCCCAAAGGAGTGAATGTTCTTTGGGGTTTAGATGTCCATGTTCGTCCCTTGTTATTATCATTGTTTTCTTTGGGTACGGGAGGTGTTATCTTACCATCCTTGCTTGCTTGCATTCCATTAGTTAGATTAAATACCTCAGGTTTAGGATTAATTTTAGAGGCGTCAACCACTCTGTCATTAACAACATTCTTGTTTTTTTTCCACCATTTAGGTTTGGAGTTGAAGTTGTTGGTCTTGTTTTCATTTTGAAGGGTGATCTCTCCCCTTTTGACCATAACTTCCTCAATACGGAGGGCATTTTTAATCATTCTATCAAAGCTAGGAGAGTCTTGCATTTGTAGAGCATAGTTCAATTCAGGCACTAGATTATTAACGAAGATTTCCATCTTCTCTATTTTGGGAATGGCCCTTGAATATCGTGCAAAAATCTTCCTTCATCTTTGTAGGAAGTGTGTAAATGATTCTCCAATTCTCTATTTGGTGTTACATAGGTCCATCATAGTTACATCATGTTGGATGTTGTAGGAGTAATGTTGAATGAACCATTGGATTAACTCCTCAAATGTCTTGACCTTGGGGTTTAGTTTTGAGAACCACTCCATGGCACTACCTCCTAGACTTCCTGGGAATAGTCACATGAGATATGTAGGTTCGTGCATGTATTCTATGCTCAAAGCACAGAATTCCCTCACATGGTCGTGTGGGTCAGTTTCTCCCATGTACTTTTCATACTTTGGCCTTGCCATGTTGGGGGGGAACGGGACCATAGTGATACTCTTGTCAAAATGAAATGGACAAATGGTGTCCAAAGAGTATTGTGTTTTGGGTTTCTCCTTCTCTTGTTTGAGGTTTGTGAGCTCTGTTTGCATTGAATTGAGTTGTTTGGTGAGAATAGATATCAAATTTGGTACTTCTTTTTCTTTGAGCTTTCCCACGTCATAATCTTTAGGTAATTTAAAACCTGTAGATGCTAGATGGAGGAAGTACTTTTCCTTATCCTCATCAATCATTCTTTCCATTATCTGGTGGAACCTCTTGCTTTGTTTGAGTTTTTCATATTCTTCCTTAGTGATTTCATCCTCACTACCAGATTCTAATAAAGGACGTTCAAAATTGGGTTCTTCTTCTTCATCAGTATCTTCAGGTTTTTTGTGTTTTCCATTGTTATAGTCCTCAAAGGCCTCACTCCATCTGCGATTATTGCTATCCATTTGAGGGGAATCTAGATCGAGAAGGGAACTACGAGAATCTTCTCCTTGAAAGTGTGGTGTTTTAGGAAGTACTTTTGATCCTTTAGATGTGTACTTGTTGCGTCTTATGTTAACCATGAAGTTGTTCCTCAACTTTGTTAACGTTTCCCAATAGTTCAAGTGAGAGCTTCAGATTGTTCAAGTGGGTGTTTCTAGGTAAAAGTAAATGTTTGTTGTTGGTGGATGTAAATGATTCCAGTGTCAAAGGGTTAGAATGCCCTGACAATGAGCTGGGAACCAAGTTGTTTGTAGAAAGTGGGTGGACCACACGTATTGAACTAATCATGAAAGACTGACTAGGCATACAAGGTGGACATTTCAAAAGTGTTTTGAAATTAAAATAGGGAGACCAGAAGAGACAATAGGAACCAGCTAAAGAGCTAAAAGGGTATCCTAATCAACTGACACTTTCTAAGAAAAACTTCTATAAGTACCCACTGTCCTAAATGCAATCTCCTAGATGCGAGCCTCTAATGATACCAAATGTGATCCTAGAATCTAGATGCGACTGTGTGCTGACTAAATGTGATCCAGAATACCAAATGCAATCCTAAATATTGCATGTGACTTGGGAAATACAGGATGTGATCTTATGATGTCTTTGTCAGTTTTGGTCAGTTCTGAAAAGTTCATTTTCGAAGTGCATGAAGTTGCTTGTTTCCAGATTGTGTTAGGAGGTTTTGTAAGGTGTGAAAAAAAATTGTACTCCAGGGTTTGAAATTTATTGATTGCTTTGAGGAACTTATCTTTTTAATGATCTTTTGAACACGTCAAACAGTTTTGCATTGTTATGGAGGTGAAACAGACACTCATCTTTTCCTATTTTCTAGGTGGAGGATGAAAATCTTTTCTTGTTGACTCAGGTACACACTCAAATGCTAATCAGAATACAGCCATCACCAAGCACGCAATGGCTCTAGTCATGATGTTGTATTAGCCAACTCCAAACACAAGTGAGGGCACAATATGGTGAGTGTCTTGGGGCAATTACTTTTTGTCTTGCACAAAGATTATCACTCTTTCTGGGATGAATTGGGAATTCTTTCAGTTGAAGTTGTTGTAGATTATTGGGCAATCCATTCAAAACTGTCCCCCATAGAATTACACAAGGCAAAATTCAGATGTATAGCCCTATGAGTACCTGAATATATGTAGTCTCGCAAGCAAGATTCAAGTGGCTCCACTCTACATATACCCAGATATGTTCAAGGAATGATGTCAAAATTCCAAGAACAAAACTAGTTCCATCTTCTGAGGCTTTAGCCTACGAGGAAGCAACTATTTATAGTGAGTTGGAAGGGTTGGCGTAAAACCTATCCTCACTTGGGTCATTTCCGGGAGATTTTTTCCTCAACCAGTAGGCCCTCTACTATTTAAATATATGTACCAAGGATTGGTGAGTTTTAGATGTCTGGATTTCTTATTCTTCCAAAGAAGAAGAGCATACTCTCCTAATTGAAATCATTTTCTCCCAAAACACATAAAGCAATGTTCATTCCCTCAAACTATGTTGAGCTTGATTTACTTTGTTCCTATTTAATAAAAATAGGATTGCTAGAAAAAGAAATTTTGTCTTGTTCAATTAGCCACAAAACTTAGTGAGTTTCTTATCCAATTACTGATGCAAATTGAATTAAGCAATTGAACTTGTTCTTTGACCCCACATATTTAGTGCTTTGATTGTCCAATTTATGAATCCAAAAAGAAATTATACGATGTAGTTGTTCATTGAACCGCAATATTTAGTGATTTGTGTTGTTCATTTACTATTCCACATTGAATTAGATGATGTGTTTGCTTGTTTAGTTAACTCCAAATTACGTTCAATCCATAAACTGATGTATGAGTTTCTGATTTTCCTTAAAAGGAAAAGAGCATAATCCTCTAGTCAGTTTAGTGATAGATTGGAATATGTATCTTGATTTGGAAAGCAAGTAAATAGAAGTCAAGATGGGGGGTTGGGTAACCTGAAAAACCAAGTTAGTTATTTTTACATTAACTCCCACAAAAACTTTCAAGAACAACCTGTAAACACTTTTTAGGCTACAAGACACCAAAAATGCAACTTGTCAAAATGTTAGGGTTAGGCAAACAAAATGCACAAACTTTCTAACTAGATGCGAGCCTAAAATTTTACTGAATGTGATGTAGCATACTATATGCGAGCTTCCTTACCAGGTGTGATTCCATGCTTACCAGATGCGAGCCCAAACTGAAAACAATCCGGGAAATCCCAGATGCAAGCCTCATTTTCTACGGTGTGATGGCGTTTCCTGGATGTGATCCTAAATGGTCAAAAATGAGCCTATAACAGAATTTTGGGCATGCAAATTAGTAAAAAAGTGTTATAAAATGAGGCCAAGTTAGAATTCCTGCCCCACGATGGGCGCCAAAAATGTGTGTATATTTTTGCACCTGATATATAAAACACAACACTTCAATAAGTTATTCTGTTAGTGGAAAACAAGGGTTAAAGAGCATATAAACCATAACTTCGACTTATTTCTTTCTAACTAGGATGAGTGTAGCATGTAACATAAAAGCCCTTAGATTTATGCTAAATACCAGTGAAATAAACAACCTAGCATGAAATATTTAGTTTAAAACAAGCTAATATTCAATGAGAAATGCATATTAATCTAAAAATGGAGATAATAACAATGCACAAGCATGAACTAGGAAATGAAGTATGAGTTTTAGGCTATTCCAATAGCATAAAAATGCATTTACAATATGAGATGAAATCTTAATTTCTCTCAAAAATGGCTTTTATTTATAGAAGAATGAGAGAGAGAGAGAGAGGGGAGACAAGGCTCATTAATGAGTTGAGGGACTCATTAATGGTTGTGTAAGAGCCATTAATGCCTTGAGCATTAATGAGGCATGGAGGAGACATGGGCTTAAGGCATCTTCATTAATGAGGCATTAATAAAAGCCTTAAAGAAGCATGGGGAGTGTGTAAGGTTCAACTTGGCAAGTTGGTCCCTTAGGAAAGTCATGCTTGAGAAAGTGGACTTTCTCAAGTGGGTTGAGTTGTTAATCATTCCCTAATGGAATGTGACAATGTTAGGAGGTGGGTTAGGCTAGAATTAGGATTAGGATTAAATTAGAAAGGGTGAATGGGTTGAGAAGGGTTAGAACCCAGGGTAGAAGTGGTTGAGATAGGTTAGGTTGGGGTTTAAGGGAATATTAATTAAATGAATTAGACTTATTTAACTCATTCAAAAATAGGAATTTAATTATTTAAACAATTTAATTGCTTTTTAATAATTAAGGGGACTATAGCCATTTTAATTAAATTAAATAGGCTAGGGGAATGGGTTATTTTGCAAGTTGGTAATTGATTTAGGGATTTATTTAATTCTTTTATAATTAAATACTATAGCCATGTTTGATTTTGATATGATTTAAATGGTTTGAATTGATTTGAATTGTATGGCTATAATAGTTAATATAAATTAGTGATAAAAATCACCTAGGACATTAAATTGA
>MU226068.1:10638247-10667717 GCA_018584345.1 Thuja plicata | reverse complement strand
AATCAACCTTTTTGGCACTCCTTGGGATGTACCTCAATATATAGAAGACTGTTAAGTCCTACTCTGTTAAGAGACTTGATGCTTCAATGGTTAAACTAAAACACAATGACCTATTTCTAATGCAACTCAAATTGCATATTTTTAGATCTATTTAAGTACATTACCTCTCTGATCAATGTATCAATTCAATACTTTGTGCTCCACACTTTTTGCTTTGTGATGTTGTGCTTCACTGTTCGTCGATGTCTATAGAATTCTTTAGCTCTCCTTCAGCTTGATTGATCAGAACTGTATGAATTTATCCTTCATCAGTTTCTCTTCAGCATCCTCTTTCTATTCACTCCCCCTCTACGTGATTGATACGGAAATGAATGAAGCTTGTCTCTTATATAGACATGATATTCACCATTTCTTGATTCTTGATTCTTGATTCTTGGTGTGAAAAATAATCCAGCCAATATGATTTAAAGCATAACTCATGATTTATCTTGTAGTTATCTTTATGCCAACTGTACAAATCTTCTTTAAATAAATCACTTAACTCTGGTCAAATAAAAAAATGAAAACAACCAGTTAAGTCTATCTTTTAGCTTTTGCCAGCTAGATATTTTGTCATTTTCTGAACTCTCTATTCTATTGATCAACTCTATAGTTAGTCATCGGTGATAACTACCAGTTCTATCGGTGTGACTCCAGTCAGCTTCGGGATCTCCATCCTTTAGGCATCATTGGATTTTACTCGTCGGGCAACTCTATTCTCAGCTAGTCGGGCATCCTATGATTTTGCTTCATCGGGCAATATTGTCTTTTGCTCGTCATGTATCACTTTGACTTTGGTTCTTTGCCTTTACCGATGGTGTGCACTCTGTCGGTGTTATCTATCACTTAGTGAATACTTGACTTTTATGCATTGTTGAAAGCATAATCTTTGTTCCATTGATTTTCTGAAGTATTTGGCATTATATAAATGACCTTATAGATGATATCAAGTTGACATCAATAACAATACAAACCATTAATTGATTTAATGTCTTGCATTATCTTCAACTTAACATTATCAAACATTTAATCAGTTATATGTCATCACCCCCTACCCTTGGGATTTTACTATAAATATAAGTCATTTTCAAGCATAATCATATCCTAGAAAATTTGAATGCATAGCATCCTCATTATAGGCGATTTCATAGCAATTTGAGAAATAGTGAGAGCGTTTGTTAGAAAATTGAGAGATCATTTCAATTTATGAGAGCATTTGAATTCATTTTGTATCATCTTTGAGAGAATTGAGAGCTAGATTAGGCATTTTATCATTAATTTCTCATTCTAGGAAGGTCACTAGTAGAGATTAAGGCTGAGAGCTCTACTTGCAAAGCCTAGTTAGAGAACCATGAGATGTTATGGATTTTAAATGCAATTCTTTAGATTAATTTGTTTATTTCTTTCCATATAATTGTGCTTAATTGTCCTAATTTCATGAAGGTGTATTAACTCACACACAGTTTTAGTTAAAGAGATGGATGCCTTGTATGATCATTTGATAGGATTTACTCCTTTTCCAAACCAGATAAGAGGATTAATGAAAAATTACAAAGAGATCATGGAGGCAGTTAAAGATAAATTGGCCCTATAGGAAAAAATTTATAGAGATATTCCAACTACCAGAGTTTCTTCACACACTTCTCTAGCTAAAAAGGGTGCAACTTGGGTCAACACTTTGGTTATCCAATTTGTGCCTCTCATGCCTAGGGTAGGTGAGTTGTAGGATAGACCTAGTTTTAAACTTGCATTTGGCACCATTTATGTAAAGATTAGAGAGGAGTGTGAATCTTTTGATGATGAGGAAATTGTTGATATATACCTAGTTCACCAGGACAAGAGGAAGCTGATGAGTCAAGGAGAAAGTGGAAGAAGTTGTTACTGATGATCCCCCTACCATTGTATCACCCATTAGGCCTTTAAGAGGCATAAGGATTATTGAGCATGGAGATTTTCCACAAGATACACCCTGACCACCACCTAAAAAGAAAATAAAAATACTTCATGTAGTTGGTGAAATTAATGAGTAGTGTAGTCACCATCATAGATAGGGATGTTTAGATGGGTATTTTCCTGCTGAGCCTATGGATCCAGAGTTTGATTTCACTTCACAGGATATTCAAGGTGTGGAATACAGAGATTCCAAGGAGGAGGCATGTGAGGCCTTTTTTAATGATGATAATTTTGTGAGAAGAAAGGCATTTTTACATTGGATATGGAAAAATAGGATACCATATTATAAGAAGAGATGTGAGGACAAGATTGTTTTTTTTCTATTGAAAATATAGAATCAACTGACTACAAGTATATTATCATCATACTTTATACTATCTGATTGTACTAGACCATAGAGATTAATGTGTCAAGTCCTATATTCTATCATATATACAATCAAAATATAGTCTGATGCCATTCAAAAAAGATATACAAAATTGAATCCTATCTGATCATATACAAAAACTTAGACATAGAAAAGGTACATCAGACCAAGTCATTTTCATTTCTTTACCTGCACTCATCAGATCTCCATTGATCATCACTATTCTCAACATTTATTTCTCCTGAGGTATTCTCATCTTTCTAAGCACTCTCCTCCCTCCTGTTTATGTCAATAGTATAGTGTGTATGCAACATAGTTGGAGGACTGGGATCAGTAGTTCCATGATTGTGAACATTGTCTCTGTTGATATTTGGCAGGGTAGGAACATCATTGGTAACTATGGAATTTTGGATGTCTTTAGGGAACAACACCATGACCCCTTCACCGATCAATCTCTGGAATCTTTCTTTTGAAATTTGAATAGTAGCAGTTACTTGTGCCATGATGGAAAAATATGTGATTTTTGGGTTAAACTTAGTAAGATCCCTCTTCTTAGCTTGGAATATGTCCTCATTTATCTATCTCCATATAATACATAAAACTTTAGTGGTAAAGTTCAACCAAAAATCATTAAGGGTACTATCAAAATTATCCACATAACTAGCCAAAATTTCATGCCATGATAGACCACGATTATATTTCCAACTGAACTCAATAACAAAAAAATAGACCAAATGTTAATAGCCCACTGACAATCAAAAACACATGCTCATAAGTTTCAAGATAGTTGCAGATAGAACAAGAAATGAGATTCTTGACACCTTGGGAGATAAAGAAACCAATAGCATGTTTTTTCAATAGAAAAATTCATTTAAAACAAATCTTTTTGGGTTCAACATAAGCATGACATAACAACTCAAAGACAAGATGCCACTTATTGTAAGACCAGTTCAAACCCCAGGCTTGGTTGATATGACCAAAGATTCTTTCATTGTTATTGAGGAGCTTATATAGTTGCTTGCAAGAAGAATTACCAAGCAAAGTACCATCCATCCACTTAATGTGCCCAAAGTTCTAAGAAGTATGAATGCATTTACCAGGAAATCAATTACCTACTACCTTTGCAATGAGAGTATAGGTTTTTTTCTGAGAGTAGGGAATATCAAACTTGCTACTCAGCTCTTCCTAGAAGATTACTCTATGGTTATCCAGTATATCACTAATGAGGGAAATGCCTTTGTTATTCCAACTCTTGGCAAAGAAACATTGGGTAAGAGCAAGAGGTTTATCATTGAGGTATAGTCCCCACCAGATAGATCTGCCCAAAATAGAGAAATAAGGATTCTCCCCTATGGCATGTCTAGAAAATAGGAATGTTTTGACATGTCCCCATGCTTTCCACAATTCAGAGAATACTTTAGACCCAGAGACCTTCACATCAAACTCCCCCAATAAGATATCAATAAAGAGGACATTATTCCAAGATTTCCCCTTTTTAATGGTGGAACTTATAACATTATTCCTAATAATGATTTCACATGGTTCATTACTTGTAACATCTTTGATGATCCATTTGGATACCAGAACCATACCTTGTTTCTTGAGGCCTTTAATCCTTAGACCCCCCTGCATCCTTCGAGTGCAACACCACTCCCACTTGACATTGTTTCTTTTCATGTTACCAATTTCATCCGACCATAGAACATCTCTGAGAATATTTTCCAACTTATTATTTTTGTGATTGGAAAACAACCAAGTTGAAGAAATATAGTATATGGCATGGGATGACAATACCTTTTGTACCACATGCAGTCTTCTTGCTAAGGATAGCATGTGAGTTTTCCACTTCAAGTGTTTCTTCTCAATCTTTTAGAATATCTAGTTCCACATATCATTAAGTGATGGTTCAAGGGAAAATGGTATGCCCAAGTATCTAACAATTGTATTAGGTCCAGACCACTACCATCCTTTTTGACTAAGCCAAGAGGGAGGGGTGTTGTCCCATCCAAGGATAACAGATTTGTGGGGTCATATTTTAGCACCAGAAGCTTTACAAAATAATTGGATTCTAGCAACCACTCTATCAAAATTTTGTTCTGAAAGTTCAACAAAAAGTGCAGTATCATCAGCAAAATGTTCAATGAACAGGTCTTCTTTGTTAGGAAGGGAGATTCCTTTCATACGAGGTCAAACTCAAGAGATTTTAGAATGTATTACATTGCATCAGTAGCAATTACATAAAGGGAAAGAGCAAGAGGGAAGCCTTTCCTAATAGACCTAGCAAGGGGGATGGGATCAGATAGTTCTCCATTAACCTCAATAATAGTATTAGAATATTTAAACATGACACTTACCCATTTTCATAAGTAGTCTGGAAAACCTAACTTCTTAATCATAGCCAGCAAAAAATGTCATTCACTCTTATCATATGCCTTTTCAAAATCAAGGAGTATCATAGCTTCATTTTTTTTGTCGGCCTTGGCCCAATGCATTACCTCCCAACTAGTGATAATATTTTCAAGGATATATCTTCCTTTTATGAAACTTGTTTGGGTAACTAAAATAATATCATTTAAGACCTCAGAGACTCTCTTAGCCAATAGTTTAGCTTTCACTTTGTAAGACATATTTAATAAAGTGGTTGGTCTCCAATTCTTAACTTGAATTTTGTCTCCTTCTTTAGGGAGGATTTTTATTAATCCTCTATTGTCATTCTCCCCCAAAGTCCCCTCGTCAAAGGAATATCTGTAGAGTTCAAGAAGTTCAACTGAGATCCAATATTTATTTTCTTTGTATAATTCAGTAGGCAAGCCATCAATGCCCGGGGATTTTCCATTAGTTAGAGCCCTAATAGAATATTATATCTCTTGGATGGAGATTTCTTTTCCTAACATGCAACTTTTACTTTTGTTGATTTTCCTTGGAATGGTATCTAATGCATTGATCCATACAAAGATTGTTACCTTCATTATGTTGATATTTGAAGAGTTCTTTATAAAAATCCACAAATATATCCATAATAGATTTACTACCACTGTTGAACCCATCCTCGATTTGAATACCACTAATTTCTTCTCTGATCTATTTAGCTCTAATAATATTGAATAAATATTTAGTTCCCCTATCTCCTTCCTTGATCCAATTAGCCTTTTCTCTAATCTTTTGTCCCTGAATCTTGAATTTTTGAATGGTTCTCAATTGTCCCTTGGTATCAATTAGATCTTTTTCCAGTCCCACATTGTCCCCCTTATCTTGTAAATCCTTTTCAATTCCTATAAGTTTGGATTTGAGGTTCTTTTCTTTAAGGTTTATGTCCTTAGCTTCTTTTGTGCCAATGCTTTTATAAAGGGTTCTCCAAGCCTCAACTAGTTGATTCCATTTAGCTATGGCTGTAGTCCAAAATCCTGAATGCACCCAGATGGTCCTCATTGAAAAGTATGGAGGTATTGAGTTTAAACATGAGTCTCTTAGGGAAAATCCTAGGTTAACATGCTAACTCTTTGAAAGTGATACAAGAGCTGATAGGGGAGTGGTCAAACATACTAGCGGGAGAGACTCTAATGGGATATTGGCCTTGACTATAGATCATGCCAAGTTCAGGAATGTTGAATATAATATATCAAGTCTACAATAAATTCTAGATTTGTTGGCTTGTTTGTTACACCAAGTAAACCATATACCATCACAACTACCTCTAAGACCCTCCATAGGATCAAAAATGGAAAAATGTCTCTTAAATCTAGCCCAAAAGAAGTATTCATTACCTTTCCAATCAAATTTTTTACCTCTTGCCTTATCTCTAGGAGATTCAATCATATTAAAGTCACCTACAAAAGTCCATGCAGCGGTAGGTAAGTTAGTATTCATCCACTCCCATATATTTTCCCTATCTTTGTTATCATTAGGAGCATATATGTTGCAGAATCCTATAGTTTTGTCTTTGCTATTCAGAGTGATCCAAAGATCTCTATTACATGGTAACACTCCATGAGAAATGATTTTGTCACTCCATGAGGGACTTATTAGTGTTTCTAGACCCCCTTTACCTCTATCATGGTCTGAATAAAGGCATTTAGAGTTATACCATACAAGTTTTAGTACATTAAAAGCATGATATCTAGTGACTTTGATTTCTTGTAGACAAACTATGTCCTTACCTTTGAGATTATTGCACCATCTTCTAACAATGTATTTCCTGTCAGGCGCTTTAAGTCCCCTAACATTCTAGCTATGAATTTGTATCTTCATCATTGACCAATTAGGGGGGTTATGTTCTTACATAATCTGGTGAAACACTCAAGGATTTCATTCCCCTTTTCTTTATTGCTTATCATTATTTTTTAGGCTATTGTTTCTTTCATAGGTTTTCCTTTTTTTCTTCTTAGTAATAACTTCAGTAAACCCATCCTCCATAACCTCAGTATTAGTAATGGATTCCTTTCCTGGTCTCTTCTCTGTAACTTTTGTTGAAAGCATGGATACATTAGGGACATTCCTATATTCTATAGATTTATTATATGTAGGGGCATCTTTAGAATTCTTAGATCTTGATTTAATCCTTGACAAAGCAATTTGTTGAGCATTTTTATGGTAGGATTTATCCTCATTAACTTTCTCTCTAGGCACCGGGATGACTAGGGAATAGCAAAATTCTTCTCATAGGGTTCAGAGGTAGGTATGAATGCAGGTCTAACCTCATACTCATCTTAAAACATAGGATTGTTCAATGTTCCAAAAGTGTCATCCTAAGTATCAATAGTAGCCCTATCTTGTTTAGAGTTTTGGTGACTACCATTATTGTTAACATTTTGAAAATATTTTTGAATGTTTTCAACATAGGGTAGTCCCTTTTAATATGTCCATTCAACTTACAATGAAAAAAATCACCAATATCTCCAAGTCTATTCACTTCCCATTTGAATATCTCTTTATCAAAATTCATAGAAATATCATCTAGGAAGGTAACACCCGGAGTGGGGGCTAATAGACTATAGGCATTTAGGTGAGGGGGGGTGATTTTAGTGTCCTCAATTTGTAGAACAGAGCTCAGAGGTTTAAAAATATGGGGCAGAAAAGGCCAAAATTCTGGTTGAACTCCTTTGGGTTCCACCCAAAAGGGAGAGGCATGTGAAACAACATTTTCTTGATTTCCTTTAGGGGACCATGGTAGGGCTCTAAACATGGTTTTCCCTACATTCTATAAACTCTTTTTTAATTTCTTTTCTTACATTGCATGGTTTTTAAAAAAATACCACAAACAAGCCCTTTTGAACCATCCTACTAAAACTTACAACAATGTCAAGTTTCTTACCCAACACATTATTGATCCAATCATCCAAAAATTTATGAGCAGGAAGAAATTTCACATCCATACAAACAAAGAAAACTGCAATATTCTTAATTCTAGTACGTTCCTCTTTAATAGCATTCATCATGTCCTCATTTGGAGGCAAGGAAAGGGTATTGACAACAAGATTTGGGTTCTTACCTTCTCCTCCCCCAGACTCACAGGGGCTACCTGGATTATCACAATCTCCTCATCGATATCCATTGGGGTTGGGTTGTTCTCCTCGACCTCCCACATTCTTCTTAACAGTTGTGCTTTCAAAAAAAGCATTTTTTGGGCATTTAGAACCAGACCCATCTGCCACCACTAATTGTATGAAGGTTTATGTCCTTTAGATTCATGAGAACCTCGGTCATCATCATTTTTCAAGTCAAGATCATTCTACCTCTCCTCACAATGATTAGGGTTGTTAACATTAGCCATGATCACAACACAAGCCTGGGAGAAGGCCAATCAAACCCTAAGAAATACAAAATCATAGAGAATATCAGCAAACTCAAGCCGAAAAAGAAAGAAAATACCAAGAGCATGTGGGGCGATAACAAGACAGAAAACAAGACCCAAAAAAACAACCCACAAAAGCCAGCAAGAGCCTGCAAGATGGGAAAGAAGATCAAAGCACACGCGGGGATGGTGCCCACTTACAGAGCCCTCCTCTTTTGAAATTGAAACTCCTTGTCCTGTGAGGACAATATTGTTGCACAACCATACATGCCTTCACATGAGTGTGAAGAAGAAATTAAATTTGAAATGATGAAGGAATTTAGAGCTCTAACATAAAGGAGGGAAGGAAACTTGTACAGGATGTTAGTGCACGGTTTCCACCTGATTGGGACATTGCTAATGTAGTGGCCCTAGATTCTATAAGAAAATAAAAGGAGTCTATGTATAAGTCTGAATACGAGGAAAGAAAATAATTGAGGGGATCGGCTCGAAGTTCAAATTATGCATCTTTTGCTATTTGGTCCTTGTCACAGAAAGTGAGAAGGTTGGGTACTAGTGGAGGTGACCCTAATTTGGGGGTGGCCTTATTATTAAGAGAGCTTCAGAGACATTTAATTTTGAATATTCATGTATTACTGTGAATTTTGCCTTGTCATCTGAGGAGACAACAAAGAGGGAAGAAAAAGAGAAAATGGAGTATAAGGGGAAATATGAGGATTTTTTTGGTAAGAATGGGAAACTACATAATTATTTTGTTGAATTGCAAGATGCATATCAGATATTGGAACAAAAGGTGGAAGATATAGAATCTGGTGCTTCTACTTCCACTACTATTCTATCTATTATTATGGAAGTTAATACTATGACCTCCAGTCAAGAAATTGAGTTTTATAGTCCTCCATTTGTCCAACCACAACCAATAATAGATAAGACAACATGCTCTATGGACCCAATAAAGGAACAGTGCCTTGAAAAGATTGATGAATTAGAAAATAAGTTAGGGGATAGCAGGTAAGAATTGTCTGAGAAATAAAGAGAGTTGGTATCTAAAGTACTTGATCTTTTATACCATAAAGTTGATAATAGGTTGGTCCATGTTCATGAATTTTATTCTCTATTGTTCAATGCAATTGGGATTTTTTCAAGTGATAAGGCCAATTTTATGTCAATTATGGATAAATAGATAAGAAGAATTGACTATCTCAAGATAATGGTTATTGCTTCTAGTTTCTACAGAGATAAGCCTAAAGATATACAACACACATATTCCCTGGTGAAGGAGCTTCATAATTTTTAGATGTTACCAGAAGGAATTGAGAGATAGGACAGAGAACTTCTTGTTGCTTTCAATAATTTTAAAAACACTTTAATATCTCAGATTACAGATAGGGATGGAAATGTGAAACCTCTTAATTTATGGAAAGAAAAAGTAGATCAGAAGAGAAGATCAAAGGTAGACATTATCTATAATGATTTTTACACATGTATGTTAGAAGAATGCATAGATAAAATTATTTCTACTAGAAATTTCTATGAGGGTTTTGAGAAGGAAGCTAACTAGGTTGCAGTGAAATACACACCTTACAGAGCTAAGGTAGATGAGATAATGAACTACCCATGGAAAATAGATGAAGAGTTTGAATGATGGGCTAGCATCTACATGGTAGAGGTATAGAATGAAACAGTTAGGCCTTAATAGTTAGGGTGATGGCTAGTCACTAAATTTTGGTATAAAGTGTTGCAATTATATTTTGTGTTGTCCCCTTTGTAGTAACGGGCCCATGAAATCAAATCTTCAACAATTGGACATGATGTAAGGGACGAGGAAAGGGTTTTAAGTTGTAAGCGATTCAAATTTTGTCTTATTCATGGAATCTTGTAACTGATTATGTGATTGTCAAATAAAAATCTGACATTTGTCTTTTCTAGCCCTTAGCTTGTATTACTGCCCTTGTTCCTATAAAAGGGTAATCAAGGCCAAGAGACAAAGGATAAATATTTTTGATAGAAGTCTATTGTCTAGGTTTGTTGGTCTAGGTGAAGCTTTATGCTATTTTGAGAAAACTGTAAACTTTTTTAGAGAAAATATATGGAGTTAGTACTATTTCCTTGCATGTTTTGAATCAAATTCGAGTATATTTTATATTGTATGATAGGAGTAACATTTAAATTAATGGAAATACATATTTCTAGCCCAATTCTCTCCTTCGTATAAATTCTATGTGTTTTGGTTTAATTGAACCAAGGGTTTGATTATTTTAGTGCATTATTATGGTGTATGTAGTTTATATTCATGCTTTAGTTCAAGGAATTAATTAAAATGCTTAAATATATAAATTGCAGATCCATGGGGTCTACTCAGGGATTGTGATAAGTAGTTTAGGTCATAAATCCATTTTGAATGCATTGAAAATCAATGTTATTCCAGATTAAAAAGTTATTAAGTATGTCTTTTCATAAGATGCAAATGTATGTCAAATTTATAATTAACCCAATGGAAAGGGAACTGATCTAAGTTGTTTTTTTATGTCTTTGATTCTATTTAGGATCATTTGGTTTCACTTCAAAATTGATTAATAATAAAGTCCATTTTTTATTATGTATGTTGAAGTTGTCTAAATACATAATCTCATGCTCCAAGAAATTTGCAGATCGATAAATAACTAGCCATTATTTAGTATCTCCTTATTATGTTGAGCCTAATATGATATTATCTACTAAATTTATTCATAATATAAGTTTGGTACAAAGATTATATGATAATCATAGGATTACCCTCCTAGGTTTTGCAAAACCTAAAGTGTAGAAGGGGTTAAGTCTACCTTGTCAGTTGCTCCAAGTCCATTTTTTGTTAATTATGGGAGTTGGCATCTCTTTAGGTAAATAAGTAGGTCACTTGGTGTTATTTATGAGTAAACCTTGTTCTAGGAACCAAGAGGGCCCACAGGGGATTAGGGTAGTTTGAGGGTACTCTTACCCCTGACACCCCAAAACTCTGAACCCTGACCCCCCCGAGTCAAGCTTAGGGTGACGTAAGCCCAAAAACCATGAATGGCTATAAAAGGGGAAAGGCTCCCTCATTTCGTTGACTATTCATCTTTGAGCTTCAAATTAATTTTTGAGCCTTGGTTTTCCGGTATACTCTCACAACCTTGTTCGCATTTTTGTGTCATCTTTGATTGGATTTTTGTGGTTTAAAGTTATTATTTTCTCATGCAACTCAGTTGAATGACTTTATTTGATTGCGGTAGGGTTTTTTTGGTTTTTTTCTGGTTAGGGTTTATGTTTTCTTTCTTTTAGTTTTGGTTTCTAGGGTTTTTAATTTATTTTAGTGCTTGTTCATTTGATCTTAGAGGAAAAAAAAAACTTCATTCACTAAAATCACAACCAATAGTGATGAATTAGGGTTAATAGAAAACTTAATGAAAAATTTGGACTCCAAGATGTCCATCGGGATGTTAGGGTCTTTGAACCCTGAAACCTTGAAATTTATTTGGGGCCTGAAACCCCCAAAACCCCAAAAGGGTTTTGAGACTCCGAAACTCCAAAACCATATAGCCTTCTGGGTTTTAGCAAGTCATGTTGGAAATAATAGGCACTGAGAGGGTGGTGAATCAGTACAAATAGATATTGAACTAATTCCACTACTAATCTAAATGGCTGATGAAATACTTTCCAAACTATAAAACAAATTAACTGATGCAAATATAAATAAAATAGTAATAACAAGCATCCATAAGTTTCAAAAACATAACACATATATTTATACATGGAAACCTTTGTAAAAGGGAAAAAACCATGATGGGGGTGACACCCACAAGCCCTATACTGCAGTATATGAGTTTGTTGTGTCAGGAGCTATAACTACCCTTTATGAGGGTTCACCCAATTAGGAGTGAATAGTACATTGTTAGGAGTACAATAATATCAGCTATGATCTACCTCGCTAGAGGATTTTAAACATCAATAAAGAAGTTACCCTGTTAAAGGATTTACAAAAGAAACTTCTTATAGTTCACCTAGTTAAGGGATTTTGCTTGTTGCAACTATTAAGGAACAATAAGATTTTTGATATGGATGTAGCACTGATTTATTGTTAGATCCTATATGTTCTTTGTACTCTGTAGTTGTTATATTCTATCTCCTCTCTGATCGCAACCTCTCTTGAAATCATAAAACACTAATCACCCAAAACAACTCTTCCAAATTCTTTGAACAATAACAAATTCATTGTTTTTCAATATGAGAAGTTCCTATAAATAAACAACTTGCATGACCTTAAAATTGATCTTAAAATTGTTTTCTTGAGATAGCACCATGTGTCAAAATGATAATCTTAATGAAATAAATCATTTATCATGACTGTGTTAGGTCAAAATAAGATCTGCAAGTTTATATCTCCAAGGTAGCCAAACATGTTTTTACTTCTCCAATGCAACATGTCAAATCTATATTAAATACTTACATCGATCTCATAAATACCAATACATTGGATGTATAACCTTTATTCCACTTCAATATATCATTAGAAATGATTGCATATACTTTACCACTCACTGATATGTGATCTTCTGACCGGTTGATCAAGAACATAAGAGTTATACCTGTCTTAGTATCTGTGACACTAAAAAATCTATCACCGCTCAACCAAATAAGTTGTGGTTAAACCAAATTCCAATATTAACTTGTTGAATCTATATCCATGACCACTCCTCATAATTTTTTTTGTACCATGACTACCACCAAAGTGATGTTTGCACAGTCTACTAATCTTCTAGACTTAACCAATTTCACGTATACCTTATTACAGATTGTATATTTATTTTACTTGTAGTATATCATGAATGTACTCACTTGATTGACATCAATTAAAACCAAATAAAAATATCCCAATACAATACCAACAATCTCTCAATAAAAATACCAATTACCAACAATCTCTCAACCACAATACCAAATACCAAAAATCTCCCCCTTTGGTATTGATGACAAACATACACTAACTCCTTACAATCATGCAATCATCATATCAACTTATGATTCCCCATACACATATTCTCCATGCATTCATATACTCTCCCATACATATACTCCCCCTTTTACAACAATGATAAAGGTACTAAAAACTATAATAAATGTATACAAAATCTTACTTACATCCTGTCAAAAATTACCTTGAATTGAATCTTTTCTGAATTCAATGTTGTTTCCCATATCTTCTGCAAGTAACCCATAGAAATTATTTTCTCAATCAAACTAGAATCTATCTCTTCCACGCTATCTTACTTGCACTTATTACTAAAATACTTAATTTCCTTGTAGTCTCAGATTCTACTTAATCTTCTTCAGAGTCTCCTCCTGCTTACTTTCTTTATCTTTATCCTATTCCTTCTCAAAAATCATCTCCCCTATATGTTCCAGAGGTAGTGGTGAGGATAAATCCTCCTTGCCTATTATGTCTACAATTTCAAACTCATCACCACCGGTTTTTGATAGACTAGTATTGTGTGTTTCAATGTCCTTCACCAAGTTAGGAATGACTAGAAAAATATTCCCAATTAACTGATCTACAAAAAATTTTAATTTCCTTATTTTGGTTCATCTGATTCTGCATGAATGTGTTCTTCTTGGGTTTCCATTACCTTTATCTATAGTATCTCTTTCCATGTCTTAACCATTTCATCATGTACACCTTGTATGTCATCAATTAGAAGTCTAGCTCCTCTACTCTTAATTTTTAATTTATGCTCGTGAGTAGTAATCATTATCTTAGAATCTTCAGCACAGAACTCAAGTTTCACTTGAATAAGTTCTCTCTCCATGATCTCTCTATCCACCTATAATGCAACACTCCATCTAGCATCAATTACCTGATATAACTCATTGGGGATGCAAGAATGTATTTCCAAAGGTGTTATGCAAAATTTGTGAAAATGATACAGAATTGCATCTTCTATCTTCTTGCTATCTTTATTTCTCACCAAAGTGTATCTATTGCCAATAGTGGTAAGTCTACCATTATCTACAATAACTTTTACAATACCATCAATAAAAGAGACCTTCTGTGTTTCACCACTCTTCTTCTATTTAGAGGTACCCTTATCTGATTTTGTCCCTTCTTCATCATTTCCTTTCTGATCATCCTTCACCTCTATTGATTTTTGCTTCCTCTTTTAGGTTTTCTTTGGAGTAGAAATCTGTTGCATTTTTCTTCCTTGAAGATTCCCTTTTAGAATTAACTTCACTAGTAGTTGGTTTTCTCTATTTTCTCTTAGCTTTAGTTAGGGTTACAATATTGTGAGATGTTCCTACATCACTACTTGAAAACTTATGTTCTAGATTAGATACCATTCTTCTTTTTTCTTTCAATGACCAGTTTCTTCAATTCCTTTTTAATTTTAGCAATTGCTTCATCGTGAGTTCAAAATTGTTGTGCTTGTTTGTCTAAGGGTTTTGAAAAAAATCATTAAAATTAAAATTTACTAAATCACTTTCAACTTCATAAACCATAGGAGGAATCCAACATGTCCTAGATTCCACAGCTTGCACAATACATGAATCAGTGTCTACAAGAAAACAAATATCATTCTTGTACTTCTCTATAATGCTAGGTGGAATCCTTTCCCATTTATGCATTCTAGATTGGAAATATTTGAAATAACCCCACATGACCTTATTGAAATTATTTTCTAATTCCTTTATGAATTCACTTATTTTCATAACTACAGGTTTGTCCTTTAACCATGTAACATTTCCTTTACTGGGGAAAAAATTTTGAACATAGAAAAACATACATACCAATAGAGATCCATACTTAAATGATTGTCTCTTGTCTCTCTTTACTCATTCCATGTTCCCAATAATTGTATTCTAATCATCTCACATAGATCATATGTTGAATCATCCTTCACAATCTGATAGGCAGCGTGAATAGCTCCATCGGGCACACTGTTAGCTCGAGTAGACTGGTAAACTTTGTATCCTATCACCATGGACGTGTAACAAAATTCCTTATCTGCAAATGATCAATTTTAATTTCTCTCCCATCTTGTTTGGATTTGTTAGTAGCCATTGTTCTTAATGTACATTCCAAACCTTGTGCTCAAAATCTTGTAACCCTATGAATCAATGTCTTCAAAATATGGTGTGGTCTTTCTAGCCATATGAATTGATCAAGAACTTTTCTCAACACATAAAAAAATACAATTGGGATGGAATTCGGTAGGAATGTCCTTAACATAAGTCAAGCCCTTCTCATGTGGATGTTTGTGCTCAACTTTCAACATTCCAATAATGCGCATACCCTTATATTATTTCTGGATTGCTTCAGCTCCCAATTCTTTGATTCAACAATGGATATAAGATTAAACATATTCAATCAACATCATAGTATGAGGAATAGTGGATAGGGAACTAGACATATCTATCTCAGCTTCTTTTCTTGGATGCAGTTTGAATATGGGTTGAGGTTCCTCATAAATGTTCACTAGAACTAGTGTATCAATGTTCTCTTCCATTACGACCAACTGCAATAGCACATAATTTTAACCACCAAATAAAATTATATCTTTCAATAACAAGGTTAGAGTTTCACAAAAAATTGATATGAAATTAACTCTAGATCTCAATCGCAAAAGTAACATTTTGCACAAAATAGCTTAAGATAACTCTCAAATTCTCAAATGAAAGTAAAAATTGCTAAAAGAGGTTACTTGTCCCTTTATATACTATGAGAGAAAATAGATGTTGCATCTATCAATAATAGGAATAGTGTCAAATCATCGGTTAACATTTATCCACCAGTTGGTACTCAACCAACAATGATAACCACTATCAAATAGATATTGACTATGAAGTCTCAGTGCGATCCATACTCAATCTCAAAAACAAAATCATAGAAACTTACACCTTAATGTGTAGATATATCTTTACCTCTTTTTAGTCTAGGGGATCATTAATGGATTTTCCTTTAAGTTATCTCCCTAAGAAAATAATATGCTTAGTTTACCGATGGAACCTCCATACTTTTTGAACTTGTGGAGTTCTCAGTCAACTCAGAGGAATTCAGTTCACCTTTCTTTACCCGTGTCTTATTCATATTACTTCTTACTTTGCATTAATTAGAAACATTCTTGCCTTTTCCATCTTCTAAATGATGATGTGATTTGTTCTTAAACCAAAATTCTCTAGCTAGATGACCTATCTTATGATAGACAAAACATGCCACAACAGTTGACTTCCAAGGACCAGCATTACCTCTCATAGTTCTCACTCTGTAGTTTACTGCTAGGTTTCTATAGTTACCACATAAAAAACATGTAGTGTTGAATTGTCTTTCCCTTCTACCAATATTCAGTGATGTAACAGGTGACCTAGATGTATATATTCTTGACCTACAATTTTCAGCTTTGTGTCCATATTTGTTGCATAAAAAAACAATATCCATCAAAGTTATTGTAGACACCTAAATTTGGTCAGGTGTACTTAATCAAATTAAAAGGGACTAAATCATGTCAAATCAAAGGATAAGTTAATAAACATGTCAATTAATTAAATCTCAGCCTAAAAGGTATAAATCAAAGCTATGTAATTGATTTAATCAATTAATTGTATAGTTTAAATCAAAAATCAAAATCAACCTATTCCCTTACATGGCTAATTTTATTAATTAATTGAATTAATTAAATCCTAATTTCTATCAACAAAGGAGACAAGAATTTGAAGAGTCAATGAGAATCAATAATTTAAAGCACATGGATCACTCCAAACTTTGCAATCTTGATCACTCATTTAACCCTTCAACATCCTCACCACTCAATTTGTCTCTTTGTCCCTACCTTCGAGACCACCATTTAAATGATCTCTGCATTTGAAACCATTTGAAAGCCTTCAACTCAACCAATCTTTGATCATGACCAATTTAACTCTATCCCCTACCCTTGGGAAATCCTATAAATACCATGCATTCTAAGATTATTATTAATCCTAGACATTCATGAGAAATTTCATCTACACTATAGATAAACTCTTCAATATCATAGCATTTGAGAGCATAATAGAGCAATTTGAGAGAAAGATTGAATGAATTGCATTTCAATTTGAGAGTTGAGAGCTAGATTTAGGCATTAGCAAACATTAATTCTCATTCTAGGACTGTCACTAATGGAGATTAAGGTTGAGAGCTTCATTAGCATGCTTAGTTAGAGGGCCATGGAATGCTTATCGTTATTTTGTCAATGATTTGATGTAAATTAAACTTTTCTTTCCATATAATTGATTGATTTCAAACTAATTTCATGAAGGTATACTTTATATATACACAATGATGCCCACTGTAGGGCTTTAAGCCTCTAATTTCCATTTTTCATTGTAATTTGCATATTTTTGTATCTCTTTTTGTTAAAATTTGTAGATTATAGGTAAAGTGACGCATACACAAATTAAATTGATGCATACAAAAATTAAAGTGATGTGTACGAGATAAATGTTCATGCGTACAAAAAGCAAAGTCATGCATACAATCTTTCTTTCACCGGGTACCAAGCCAAAAATTATGCCTTTGACAACAAAGTCATGCACTTAAACAGTCAAATCACGCTTGTCATATTTCTTTTACCATGTGCTATCTTTTCTACTGCATATTTGTTTTTGTGTTTTTACGCCTTTGAAATTTATTTCATGCCTATTATATCTTAAAGTTGTGTGTAGTATTTATTTAAATGCCATGTACAGTACTTTAAAATACCACATAAGCAGCAGTAAAACATCGCGTATAAGCTATTAAATGACGTGAAGTGCTTTCTCTATTTTTCAACTTGCAGCTTATTAAAATCAAAAAATTAATACTCTGTGTTTTCTGATTTGCAGATGAGTAGACATCTGAAAGTACAAAAGCCAGAGTAGAGAGTTGGAAAAGAGAATAAAGAGGTAAGAATTCTTACAAAGCAAGCAAAGGAAATTTACAATTTGTCCATTTTGGAAAGCTTAGGAGAAGAAGAGAAGTTGTTTGAGCATTTTGTTAAGATTGTTAAAGCTTATAAAATTAAGTTCCCTTTATTAGGATCTTTAATGAATTTGCAAATTTAGGGAAGATCCTTAAGTTTTGGTTATTTCAATTTTATTTATTTTCCCTCATTGTGTTGGTTGTGTTGACTAACTTTGTTGGAGGGGGAGGAGAGGGAACGATCGCCACTTGGTGAATTAAAAAGCAAGGAAAAAACTCCTAAATGCGTGTAGCCTTTGGCTAACTTCAAAAAGAAGAATTTTTCTTAACAATCTTGCATCTTGCTTAAATTGCGGCATTCAATTTCCAAAATTTAGTTAATTAATAGCCTATTATTGTTCACCAAAAAATACATTAGGCCTATGCTCTCAACTCTTGTAGTTGATCAAAATGCCAAACATGTTGGATTTGGGGATAGAAAGAAAGGCTAAGGAATGAAAAAAAACATTTACTTTCAAAAACCTCCTTATCAAGAGGTTGGAATTTACAATTGTCAAACGTGTTTGGAAGAGAAGAAATTAGTAGGGATATGCTCTTCACTCTTTGAGTGAACCAAACTCCTAAACCTACTTATTCAATTCATTTCTTGCTTTGATATGAACATGTTAGAGCTATAGAGGGCCTGCCTCCTGAGTACATCCTTACGAGGATGGTGAGAGGGAATGACCCAAGTGGGAGACAAGCACTTTATCCATGATAAAATCTGACCCACTATAATATAAACACATTCGTCCTCAAAAGATTGAGTGACAAATAAGTGTTGAGAATTTTCACCTCCTCTAGTAGTCTTTCGGGATTGCACAAAATCATATCTTTATGTGTGTGGGAGACCCTTATAATGGGGGTATACGGGACTCATCATTTTTTTTAACATAATTACATTAAAACCTGGCTGAGTAGCATGCTTACCTCTTAAAGCCATGTTAAGAGCCAAATTTGACCTTAGGTAGCTTGTTTGAAAGTTTTTCTTGTCAAGACCTATGAAAACATCTAAGAACATACACTTTGTGTGGTTTAGGATTAAAGAAACAAATTTTGTTGTGTGTGTTTTGTTTGTTTCTACATTTTCAATCAAGAAAGCATCCTAGAAATATGATCACAAAATTTTCAAAAAAATTCCTTGTAAAGTGACGCATACCAACTTTTAAGTGACGAGTACCAACTTTTAAGTAATGCGTACTAAGTTTTAAATTGTGCATGGTCAACTTCCAAACTGTGTATACAACTTCCAAGTGTCACATAGCAACAATCAAATGATGCATACTATGTTTCAGATTTGTGTGTAACATCATTCCAGTAAGCACGTAAACAACTATCAAGTGTCGCGTACCAACAATAAAATAGGGGACATTTCCTGAGGGTTTGGAAGAATTTTGAAAACACATTTGGATACCCTTTTTAGAGTACTTTGTGTCCAGTCTATCGGATAGATCAAATTCCTTCAAATATCTATGATGATGAATCTATTTGAAACATTAATGAATCCTATGGAAAACAAAGATCAAAGTTTCCATAGGCATCAAGATGGAGAAGCAATTGAAGAGGAAGTTGAGGAGGCATCCCAAGATCCCATATTTCTCAAAGTCATGGAAAAAATTTTGAAGAGGGATAAAAAACCATATTTCTTACACTTACCTCAATTAGGAGTTAAGCTTCCTCATAATTATGACACATCGACCTTAAAGAAGGAGGAGCTAAAATAAAAGGATACATCATATAACAAGCCATAATTAAGATCAATCTTTCCTTTTATTTATGAACATGAGTCATCTATATCTTCATCTTCTTCAAAAAAATAAGCATTTAAGCACAACAAACCCATCTTTGATCAATAACAACTTCATGACCATCCTATCTTTGATCAAGAGAATGAAGAGAAAGATACTACTCTCAAGCAAGATCTAATGCACAAACCCCTATCTAGAAATGGTTCTCCCTATTTCTTACACCATTCATTCATCTCTTAAAGAAAAAAAGCTAGCCAAAATGCATCCATTGGACAAAAATCCTAATGCTTTTCATGCTAATAATGTCTACCCTCAAGGGCTACCTCTAAAAGAAACCCAAGCTAACTTACATCTTTCTGCAAATCTTTTTCGTGCCTCAAGGGTCATGGACTCCAAACCTTCATGTACTTCAATACCTATTATACCCATTCAAAAGGATCCTACATCATTCCTTCAATAATCCCCCATGCATGCCCAATCTCATACCTTGTCCTTAGAAGTGGACCCATGTCAAGAGGATAATCCAAAGTTTGAAGAAAAAAATATCAATAAAGATCAAGATCAAGATGCTATACAATCTTCTCTCATATTTGATGAAGGTCACATATCCATTGAATCTGATTATGATCCCCTTGCACCCTTTCATTTCTTCCAAGTTGAGATCCTTTCAGGTCAAGAACAAAGTGTCCTTCCAAGCTCTATATCTAGTCCACTTCCTATGCAAGATCAAGATATATCTTTCACCATTTCCAATGAGCATATTTAAAATCAAGAGAAAATATCCTCTCTACACCATCCAAAGATCCTTGTCAAGATCAAAGTATCCCATCATTTCCCTGTCATACTCCTCCATACTCACCTCAAGAAACCATCATTCTTCCAAATTTCTTGCATGATAATAAATCCCTTCAAACCTCAATTGTTCCTATCAAAATTGTTCCTATGAAAGCTACTCATGATCCTATTGGTATAAATATAAATCTCAAATATGATATCCTCAATAATGCATTTCACTCCAAAGATGTCGATATCCCTTTCACACCTTATCTCCCTCCATTCAAACGTCAGCATCAGTCTTCATCATCCTCCAAATCCATTTTGGCTTCCTATGTCCCAAATATTTCTTCATTCCTTCCATCCATATTTGGTCCCTATATTCCTTCATCAACCATTCCTACCATCCCTATCTCTCCATTCACTTACCCTACCATGTATCAAGATCAACGAAGGCACACATACTTGAAGAATGTCCAAACACCAATCCATATGAACCCTCCATATTATTCACATTCACCCAGAATTCCCAAGTCTTTTGGAAGCAATTTGGATGTACAACATAAAAATCATAAATCCAAGAATCCACATATGTATAAATATCTTCGTGTCCTATCTAATCAACATGTGAATAAAAAGGAAAAAATAATATCCAAAAGGCTGCAAAGGTCCACAAAGAAAAAAAAATATCAAACAAGCCGCAAAGGTCCACCAAGCAAAAATAAAAATCAAAGAAAATGTGGGTTCCTAAATCCCTCATTAAAGAAATGTATCCAAAAGAATCACAAAAGAAAGAAAAATCAAAGAATATGTGGATTCCCAAGTCACTTTTGAAATACTTTCACACAAAAAAAAATCAAAGTCGACATTCAACCTTCCAAATGCTTTCACTCCATCTCCTTCCAAACATTTTCCACTTTCCAAATCTACTTTGGGTTCCTATATCCCAAAATCCACTATCTTAGATTCATCCTCACCTCCTTCATCCATTGTTCTTCCATCATTCCGTCACCATTCAAAATGTGTGTCAAAGTTGATCTTGCCAACATTTCCATCCACAACATACATACTTCTTATCCTCCTATCCACTATCCAACACTTACTTTCCATCTTTCCATCCCTCTTATCCAATCTATGGCATAAAAATATTCACCACCATCTACCCTTATCCTTCATATGTATCCATTATCATCACCTTATCAATATATTTGACCATCCTATCCATAGACATGATTTATTATAGAATATCTTTTAGACGAGCATTGTCCAAAGATCCAGATATTTGGGAAATTTTGAAAGAGAGAGAGAGAGAGAGAATGAAAAAAAATTAAAAAAAAAAGAAAGAAAGAGTGCCTTGGTGAAAACCTGGTAAAAGGGCACCTTGGTAGCAAAAGTAAAGAGAAATAAATCCATCCTATGGTGAAAACCACTTCTTATGGCACCTTGGAAAAGTACCATGATGAAAACCTAGTGAACAAGCATCATGCATAATTTTTCTTTCTTGCACTCTACACTTGGGGGAAAGTTTCATCCATGCCTGTTAGGAATAATAGTCCACAAGATAACTGAGAGGGGGGTGAATCAATTACGATATAGATTATTAAAATTTAAACTTTATAAACCAAATCTACAAATGTAAATGATAACACAGTAAATACCAACACCATAACACAATACTTGTTGTCAAGGAAACCTTGTTAAAGGTAAAACCCTGGTGGGAATTAACACCCATAAATAATGTACTGAGAGTATAGTATCTCTGTTAAAAGGTTTAACCCTATTAGGAGCTTGTTACAACATTATAGTACACAGTCCCTGTTAGGAGGTAGACCTTGTTAGGAGTCAAAAGAAATAGTAGGCTCACTACCAAGGCACACTTCCCAAAGAAGGTTAAAGCCACCCTCAATGATTCAAAATCTGAACAAGTGTATATAGTAAATATAAAATCCAGTGAACTGTCTGATAGAAACTATCTTTGCTTGGTCAGTTCTAATGAAGTGCTCTTCTCATCAATTCTTCTCTACATCCAATAGTCAATAAGCCTCATAGCTTCCATAATTCTCTTCTCTTTTTAATCTCTACCACAAATATTTTCAAAAGAAAAGATCACTCATATATACCCTCTTACAATGATTCATTAGGTCGGCCAATTAAGCTTTCCTAATACACAAATAATTGCTTTCCTAATATATAAATAATTGTTTTACACCTTGCTAAGATACACACGGTACCTATAACAAGTAAAAATCAAATATAATCCATCACTTATACTTCCAAATCTGCAATCCACGCTCACAATTCATTTTACATGCTACATGTCTGAAGTCGGCCAGCAATTAGGTCTTCTTCAGAATACACGCCACAGTTGACATCACCAGTCATCAAAAAAAAATCAAACTCATCCCATTATCCCAATATATGTTGGTTGTCCATCAGTAATCTTGCATCACATGAAATATCTTCGCCAGAAAGATATACTTAAAACACAAAGACCTTCTCTGTCCAGCATCACAGTTACAGTCCAGAAACCATTCTTCACCAAATCAACTGTAACATCCACAATATGCATCATGAAGCCAAGAGACCTTATAAGTAAGGTCCACACACATCCTTTTGCATAAATCTAGCTTTGATCATTCTGAATCATCCGTACAGTGTTCGTACACTTCTTCCAGTCAAGTAACCAATCTATCCTCTCAATAGAAATATATGTTGACATTAGTGAAAAAACATGAATATCAATAGCATGATCAGTACCCAAAACTTATATTATCCAACAATCTCCCCCTTTGGCATTGATGGAAAAATATGGGAAAATCCATATGCACCAACCCAAAATTACTCTCTCAATACAATCTTCTCAATATCCTCAACACAAATCTCTCAAAATAGTAGGGATTTTTACATAGATTCCTTCCCCCTTTGGAAGCAATGGAAAAGGGTGTCATAACTCATCTGTAGTCTGTAGTCTTTTCTAAGGTGTGTCTTTTTCAAATTTTCATATCCATCAACCAAGTGCAAGATCACCCAAATGTACTCCATAGTATTCTCCTGCGATCACTCCCCCTGAGGAGTAGATCCATACATCAAGTCCAGAGAATGATATAGCTCTGATATACACTAGACTGATGCATATATGTATCATTTAATTACCACAGGGAGGGGCCAACACCCCAAGCATGCTTCTGAGATATTCAAAAGCATATTTTGGCAAAGGTTTAGTAAATATATCTACTATATGTTCCTTTGTGCTAATATACTCTAGTTTAATCTTTTTATCTACTACCTTTTCCCTCAAGAAATGATACTTTATAGAAATATGTTTAGTCTTTGAATGCATTATAGGATTATTTGACATATTCACTATGCTATTATTATCACAATGGATAACCACTAGTTCTTCAAAAATTATTCAAATCTCCTTCATCATTTGTTTCATCCAAACAACTTGTGTACAGTTTATTGCAGTAGCAACATACTCTCACTCAGTAGTAGATTGAGCAATATAGTTCTACTTCTTGCTCAACCAAGAAACTAATCTTTTTCCAAGGAAAAATGCACCACCATTTGTACTCTTCCTATCATCCACATTACCTATCCAATTAGCATTAGTATAATTCTAGAAAGTAAAATCTTCTGATTTTTCATACCACAATCCATATTCTATTGTCCCTTTCAAATATTTGAAAATTCTTTTTACAGCAGCAAAATGTGTCTCTTTAGGATCTGCCTGATATCTAGCCACAATTCCAACTGCATTGGTAATATCTAGTCTAGTGTGAGTTAGATATTGTAGACCTCCAATCATTGATCTATACTTAGTCTGTACAATGCTTTGAGTCTCATCATTATTATTTAGTTTGTGTCCAATCATCATAGGTGTCCCAACAGGTTTACAATCTTCCATTCCAAACTTTTTCAACATTTCCTTAAGATACTTGGTCTGAGATATAAAAATGTCATTCTTACTCTGATTAATTTTCAAACCAAGAAAAAATTTCATCTCATAAATCATTGACATCTCAAATTCATTTTATATTTCTTTAGAAAACTTTTTACTCATCTTATCATTGCCTCCAAAAATGATATCATCAACAAAAACATATAATTAAGATTACATCTTCATCAGTTCTCAAATATAAATTATTTTCTGTATTACCTTTTCTGAAACCAAGACGAAGTGGATATTTGTCCATTATTGCATACTATGTTCTTGGTGCCTATTTTAGTCCATACAGTGCCTTCTTTAGTCAGCAAACCATTTTTTCATCATTTGACAAAGGAAAACCATTGTGCGTGTGTATTTGGGAACCTGTTAAGAAAGACACAAACACTCAATAAGTCATTTCATTAGCTCGAAAGGTTAGATAAAGCATACAAAACCCACTAATATTGACCTATTTCCTTCTAACTAAGAGGAGTGTGATTAATAACATATTAGCCCTTAGAATATGCTACAATCAATGACGAATACAACCTAGCATGAAGGATTTTTAGTTTAAAACAAGCTAAAAAGATGATAAACAAGCATTCTAGCTCTAAGCATGTGAATAATAACAATGTAAAAGCATGAAATAAGAAGTGAAATATTAGTCTAGAATTAATCTAACAGCATAACAATGCATTTAAAATCTAAGTTGAAGGCTTCTTTACTCTCAAAAATGGCTTCTATTTATAGAAGAATGAGAGAGAGAGGGGGGGACAAGGTGAATTAATGAGTTGAGAGACTCATTAATGGAAGTGTAAGAACCATTAATGCCTTGGGCATTAATGAGGCATGGAGGAGACATAGAATTAAGGCATCTTCATTAATGAGGCATTAATGAAAGCCTTAAAGAAGCAAGGGAGGGTGTAAGAGGGTGGCTTGAGAAGGTGGACCTTAAGGAAGTCAAGCTTGAGAAAGTGGACTTTCTTAAGTGGGTTGAGTTGCTAAGCATTCCTTAATGGAATGTGACAACATTATGAGGTGGGTTAGGGTAGAATTAGGATTAGGATTAGATTAGCAAGGGTGAATGGGTTGAGAAGGGTTAGAACCCAGGGTAGAAGTGGTTGAGATAGGTTAGGTTGGGATTTAGGGGAATATTAATAAATGAGTTAAACTTATTTAATTCATTTGAAAATATAGGAATTAATTATTTAAACAACTTAATTGCTTTTTAATAATTAGGGGACTATAGCCATTTTAATTAAATTAAATAGGCTAGGGGAATGGGTTAATTGCAAGTGGGTAATTGATTTAGGGATTTATTTAATTCCTTTATAATTAAATACTATAGCCATGTTTGATTTTGGTTTGATTTAATTGGTCTGAATTGATTTAAATAATATAGCTATAATAGTTAATATAATTTAGTGATAAAAATCACCTAGGACATTAAATTGATTTGAAGAATTATGCCAAGCAGTAACAGGATCGTTTGGACATAATTGAGGGTATGATCATACTTAGGGAAAATAGGGTCCATAGTTGGAACAGACCAAATTTAGGTGGTTACAACCATCAGGTTGCTCAATGTAGACTTCTTCTAGATCATCATTCAAGAATGTTGACTTCACATCCATTTGATAAACCTTAAAGTCTTTATGTGCATCATAAGCAAGAAATAATCTTACAGATTCCAATCTAGCAAAAGGAGTAAATGTTTCTTCATAGTCTATGCCTTCTTATTGTGAATAGCCTTTACGTACCAGTTTTGCCTTGTTTCTTACCATTGTTCCTTCCTCATCCATCTTATTTCTAAAAACCCATTTAGTAACAATCACATTTTTGTTCTTAGGTCTTGGAACCAATTCCCAAGTATTGTTTTTCTTTATCTGTTCAAGTTCTTCCATAGCTTTAGTAAACGCAATCACATCCTATATTTCCAGGATTGCATCTAGTAGAGGACTTAGATTTTTAATGTACTTTGATCTATTTGCATCCTACGAACTTGGAATGACTTAGCGGAGTAGGATTCTGCCCTTTGTCGTAGATAGTTTCTAATATTTTACTGTTGTGTCCAAAATCAGGCCCAGTTTGAGGTAGTCACTTTTCACGACACTTATCCTACATGTCTACTTGCATTGTCTGGCTAATTATCAGATGATGAGAAGATGACCATGATCCGATGTGGATTGTGCTCCTTGATAGGTTTACCTGAGATTGGGGTAAACCGTGGGTTGTTGACTGCTCTTGCTGAGAGATGGCATTCAGAGCACAACACCTTCCATTTACTAACAGGCGAGATTACTGTGATGACGGAGGATGTCTGGAGGATACTCCGCATACCGATGGTTGGACATGAGGTTTTATTTGAGTCCAAAGCTAGCATAGCGATTGGTACCACATGAAGATTCTTCCAGGATGACTCCATAGACCGGAGATACTTGTCAAGGGATTACATGGTCGATCACTATGATCGATTAGCTATGTACTTATCAGGTTTGGTAGGCAGCATCCTCATGCCGAATAGAGGTCAACATGGATTTCTGGTTGGCTGGGTGAGCATGGTTGTTAGATGATCACCCACCGTTGACATTTTTCTTAGGGGAGTTGCATATTAGCGCACATGTATAGAGAGCTCCATGATATCGTATACCATCACACCCGCAGTATGACCATGGGTATACTCATTTTGCAGATTTGGGCCTGGGAGCACATCCATGTCACACGGTCGATTGTAGTTAGGTAGAGGGCACCTGAGTAGCCTTATGTATACATGTATGTAGGCCTTTTACAGCAACCTCATCTGGGCAATGTCAAGTACTGGTACTGTCTATTTGATGATATGACAGAGGTCATCTGGCGACCTTATCTAGACTGTGAGGTGTGGACCTCTGATGCCTAGCAGGTACCATTTTTGTGTCAGAGAAGATATCTAATTGGCCAGATGAGATATATCATAGAGTATTTTCTTATCACCAGAGTTTTGAGACAGTATGGTCGGCAAAAGGGTCGTACAGAGGATATTACAGTATATGCCTGTACCAGGGATGAGACACCTCTATGGGGTGCGTAGTTGACTTATGAGACTACACATTAGGAGATCAGGGACATGGTGGCAGTAGACTGGGACCTTCATCTAGATGTAGAGGATGTAGGTGTTTTAGATGGGTATGCTATTAAGATGCTCCAATATCTATTTCCTTGATTTACTGTGCCAGAGGAGATCATACCTCGCATAGAGGAGCCACTTGATTATGATCCTGATGACCGACCCGTGAGGGGTAGAGGAGGTAGAGATAGGGCTCTTGGGAGACATGGGGGCTATGGTAGTGGCAGAGATGGTGGTAGGGATGGCAGGCATCCTCCTCCAGATGATGGGCCTGATGGAGATGACAGAGGTGGCAGAGGAGAGGTCATGGATAGAGGTGGTGCCAGTGGCAGTGGGCAGGGCTGACGCCAGAGATTTAGATTTGTAGCCCCACGATGAGATATTGGTCTACTCCTAACTAGGGACCAGTAGAGGTAGTGATAGTAAGGACCACCAAAGAGGCCACAGCATCAGGATGCAGGTAGGGATGTAGACCCATTGTCGAGATGCGAGCAGGAGAGGGAGCAACTTCAAGCTCAGATTACAGCCTTGGAGGCCAGAGCCATAGCAATAGAGTCTAGGCTGGCTATATCAAATTCCTTGCTTATAGCTCGGGACAGGTAGATGGAGAGACTGAGGGCAGAGAGGGACACACAGGCCCATACAGCAGTCCATTAGGGATAGAGGGCCACATATTATTACACCCTATATCATGCAATGGTTCTAGAGGGGCAGAGAGCTCCTTCATTTTCTCGAGTGGCCCAGCAGTCAGAGGGGGCCATGCCTCCTCCATTAGCACCTTTTGCACCACCTCCTCCTCCTCCTCCTGACCAGGGAGAGGGGGTGGGACAAGCTGAGATTTTTGTATCATTTTGTATGACATGTATATTTTTGAGATCATATATGTATATCTGATTCCTGCTGAGATCCCCTCTTTTGTATATTACTTTCATACATATATCTGATTCATTTTTGGCATACTGATACTCTTTATGGTCACTGATACACTTTATGCTCACTGATACACTTTATGCTTTGATTTGTACCATGTTATGAGAATATATATCTGATGTAGTTGCTTGATTTTGACATGTTTTATGAGTTCTCTTTCTACTTTTATAGATGTGATAAATGTATCTGTTTGCACATGTGATGATATCTTGGTCTCTTGATGAGTTAATTTTGCAGATGATAACACAATTTTATGATCTGGATGTGATGAGTTATTACTGATATAAATATGTTATAAATGATACCTATGTGAAAATGCAAATGTATGTTTCTTTTAATTTTTTAGTTATGCCAAACAGATGTATGGATGCACTTTAGGATGAAAAAGTAAAAATGCAATACATGGATGCTTTATTTTTTGTATTTTCCAGTTTCTTATTTTCAATGAATGCAAAATGTATGCTATGGATGTGCAACGATATTTGATATCAGTAATATAGATGATGTAATTCACTTGATGTTTTTAGAAGAAGATAGAAACCATTTTTTAGCTTAAAATTCCTTATGCTATTATTTCTATTGATAAATGCATCATGCAATCTCTAAATGCAGATATATGTAGACTCTTAGGACGTGTCACTGATTTAGAAAATATTGCAACATTTTTATCATCATTGGGCATTTTTTGAAACGGATACCATCTGATAGTATAACCATCACTAATACTGTTAAAATGGAAAATAAATTCGAGACAGGAACAAATTAATCCAATTGAGTAAGGAAAAAGGAAGATTATTATGAATCAAGCTAAACCTTAGAGCATACACCAAAATGAAATAACAAAGGAGACAA
>MU226068.1:10621721-10633628 GCA_018584345.1 Thuja plicata | reverse complement strand
CATGGAAAAGAGGACAAGTGTTCATGTAGGGATTCTATAGGAATCTCCTACTTACATAATAAATTAAACTAAACTACCTTGGTTTATAATATATTTCACCAAGGAAAGATTACATATTCTAACAAATACCCACTGATATTATGAAAGTATGAATACTATATTTTATTGAAATGTCAGAAATAGACTTAGGTACCAAGGCATAGAAGCTAGGATAACAAAATAGCCACCTTCCTTTTAATATACTAGATTTTGAGTAAGGCAAGATATTGGACTTGCAATGACCTTGAAAATTCATATCCTTGGGTACATTATGATTCATATACCTTAATGAGAATCTGGATCAGAAAATAGACAAGGAAATTGTGTCAAACTCACCGTATTTTACACATAACAAAGATTGAAATATATGTGGCTATCCACCCATAGTAGCAGCTCTTACCATAAACATCCAAGTTAGGTGAAATTTATAGGATCATTTGGAACAATCACCATACGCATAAAATCAAGAAAACATTATGCCCCCAATCCTTGTGACTCTTTGTCTTTGCGCAGACGTCATTGAGTAACTAAGAAGACATAACAAAACATCAATTGAGAATCAATCATATAAAATTTATAATTACCTAGATGCCCCTAGTTGAAAACATCATCAGGACATAAAAGAATCATAATCAAACCAATAAAAAATTGTGTGCTAATTAGTAATTTTTTCATCCATATGTCAAACACAGTAAAGATTCATCAATCAAAAAAATTATAATACAAGCAATATGGTGTTTCGTGTCTGTGTCTTGATAGGATAATTCGTTCATGGTTGCGATCCAATATGGCTTTGTAGGAATGCTTGTGAATGTAAATTTTATGTCCGGATATGTGATGCTTGAAAAGACACCTTTGTTTTGAGAAAGTGACATGTTTGGCATGTATCAAGAAACATTGTGTCCATGAGGCAAACCATCCTAGAGAAACTTAGCAACCATAACCTACCATACTAGCAAAGATGCCCCCAGTGCAGAATGACTTATTCCTAAGACGTAAAGATAGACAAATCCCAAGCGAGGACAAGATAGTCATTTAGGAAGAATGAAGTCAGCGTATGAGCACAGGAAAAATTATGAAGGCCTAGTATCAGTAGTGCATTGATAGATGGAGTGCAGAACACAAGTGACGCCTGATTGCCAGGTGTTCACAACTTGGCAAGATCTTTTCTTTCTTTTTGCTACCAAGATGCATGTTTTACCAGGTTCTCATCAAGGCACTTTTATCTTTTTCAATTTTTTTGTTATTTTTTCTTTTTTTGAATGTTTTTTTTGTAGTATCAAGGTGCCTGTATACCAAGTTTTCATAAAGGATACCCATTTTGAAGGACCTTTTCCACTATTTTTGGATTTCTTCAGGATCAATTTTCTGAATGTTTTTGGTATTTTGCAATAACTTTTTGTTGTACAGACTCTGCTAGCCAAACATTAAGCATAGAACCACTTCAAATGTAGAGTGTTGATAGGATCTGGAAGAACATCTCCCTTGGGTGTAGCTAATTGATAAGATCCAGTCCTGAAAGTAGCAGTGATAACATAAGGTCCTAGCCAGTTAGGTTCAAACTTTCCTTTCTGCTCTCTGTTAGGCTGGTTCTTAGGATTCTCCTTGAGGACAAGGTCTCCCACCTCAAACTTGCATGGTTTGACCTTCTTGTTGTAACCTTTGGACATTCTTGCTTGGTACACTTTGAGGTGATCGAACGCTTGTTGTCTACACTCATCTAGTAGGTCCAGAGAATTCAACCTATCTATGTGGTACTGCTCATCAGTAACCAATCCTTGTAAAGATATCCGCAAAGATGGGATTTCAACCTCAATAGGTAGTACTACCTCAGTTCCATAGATTAGAGCAAATGGTGTGGCTCTAGTAGGTGTTCTGATGCTTGTTCTATAGGCCCATAGTGCTAGATTCAGTTGTAGATGCTAGTCTCTGCCAGACTTGCTTACAGTTCCGTGTAGGATCTTGAGAATATTCTTATTTGATGTCTCAGCCTGTCCATTACCTTGAGGGTAATAGATTGAGGAGCAATGTTGAGTGATATGGAACTGTTCACAAAGGTCATCAATGTCTTGATTTTTAAATTGGCCCCGATTGATTGTTACAATTGAAGAGGGTATCCCATATCTAAAAATAATGTAGTTCAGAATGAACATAGCCACCTGTTTGCTAGTGGCTTTGATTAGCGGCATGGCTTTGACCCACTTCATGAAATACTTAGTGGTCGTAATGATAAACTTGTGTCCGTTTGAAGAGTTGGGATATATTTGTCCAACCAAGTCAAAGGCCCGTTGCTGAAATGGCCAATGTGTTATGAAAGGTATAAGTTCTCTGGTAGGAGCATGAATAAGGTTTCCATGTGGCTGGCATTTAAGACATGATTTTGAAAACTGAATAGCATCTTTCTCCATGGTAGGCCAATAATAGCCTACTCTGAGTAGTTCCTTGGCTAATGAAAAGCCATTTGAGTGTGATCCACATACACCTTCGTGGACATTTTTTAATGCTAGATCAGACTCTTCAAGTTCTAAACACCGAAGAAATGTACCATCAAGACTACATCGATATAGGTTGTTAGTTATGAGGATGTAACATGATGCTGTCCTAATCAGGGATATTTTCTCATTTCTAGATAGATTGGCAAGAATGGTTTGGTCAGAAAGGTATGCAATGATACTAGCATACCGAGATTGATCTGGGGTATTCAAGGCACATATTACCTAGTATTCAGGGTTAGCAAAGGCAGGATAGGATATTTTTTCCACCAAGAACTCAGAAAAATTGATGCTCCTCCAGTTGTAACATGGATGCGAAGGTAGCCATAGCATCTGCAGCTTTGTTTTCTAATCTTGGTATTTGCTGGAAGGTGATGAAGACAAAGTATTTCTTCAAATCATCAACTAGTTGCTTGTAGGGCATCAAATTTTCATCTTTTGTTTGATACTCCCCATTGACTTGATTGATAATAAGTTGGTAGTCACCATGCACGTGTAACTCTATGATCTTCCATTCCATGGCTAGCTTGAGGCCATTGACTAATGCTTCATATTCTGAGATATTATTGGTGCATGGAAACATCAATTTGTAAGATTTGGGAATCTTGTATCCTTGTGGAGTTATGAAGAGAATCCCTACTCCAGATCCTTGTTGAGTAAATGAACCATCAAAGTACATCTTCCACAGATGTTTAGTGAGATGCATGATTGTTTCATCAGGAAATTCAATTAGTAAAGGTTCATCATCCTGGAGTGTTGAATCAGCCAATTGATCTACAAGTACATGTCCTTTGATAGCTCTCCATTCTACATATTCAATATCAAACTCACTTAGAATTAGGACCCATTTTTCCAAACGTCCTATTAATGTTGTTTTGCTCAAAAGATACTTTAGAGGGTCTATCTTAGCAATGAGCTTCACTGTATGAGAAAGCATGTAGTGTCTCAATTTCTATGATGCAAAGATGACTGCTAAGCATGATTTTTCAATAATGCTATAATTGAGCTCATAAGTGACTAGGGTTCTACTAATGTAGTAGATAGCTCGTTCTTTCTTTGTTTCATCTTCTTGTGCCAGCAATACTCCTAGGGATGTAGCTGTAGCTAAAATGTATAGGAGCAAAGGATTTCCATGAATAGGCACCATAAGAATAGGTGGAGCAACCAGGTATCCTTTCAATTCTCTGAAGTTTGCTTCACAGTGTTTATCCCATTTGAATGTAACCCCTTTATGTAGTAGCTTAGTAAAGGGTTGTTCCTTATCTGCAAGTTGGGACATGAATCTCCTGATAGACTAGAGTATCCCTTGTAGTGTCCTCATTTGGCTGATATTATGTGGAGGAGTAATCTCTACAATAGCTTTTACCTTTGCAGGATCTACCTCGATTCCCTTTGCTGATACTATGAATCCTAGGAGCTTGCCTAGTTGGACCCCAAAGGCACATTTCTTCAAGTTGAGCCTAAGTTGGAACTGTTCCATTCGATCCAATATCTTTCTCAAATCAGCAATGTGAGTACCTCTTTCTTTAGATTTATCCAATGTGTCATCGACATAGTCCTCCATTTTCTTGTGCGTCATGTCATGGAATATTGTCATCATGGCTCTTTGATATGTTGCCCTGGCATTCTTTAGCCCAAATGGCATGACGTTCCAGCAAAAGGTCCCCCATGCGCATGTGAATGTAGTTTTCTCTTGATCCTCAGGGGTGATCCTTATTTGGTTATAGCCCGAGAATCCATCCATTAATGAATACATCTAAAAGCCATTTGTAAGGTCTATGATCATGTCAATGTTTGGTAGAGGGAAGTCATCCTTCAAACATGCTTTGTTTAGGTCTCTAAAGTTCGTACAGATCCTGATAGATTTATCAGACTTAGAAATGGGGACCACATTGGAGATCGACGCTGCATAGGCAATGACTCAAATAAACCCAACTTTCAACAACTTTTCTAATTCTGCTTTCACCAATAATGCAACATGAGGATGCATCTTTCTAAGTTTTTGTTTTACGGGCTTGATCCCATGAGCTATAGATAAGTGGTGCATGATGAGATTAGGATCTAGCCCTAGAATATCAGTATAAGACCATGCAAAGTTGATCTTTTTCTCCTTCAGGAACTCTGTGAACTGTACCTTCTCTTCTTTTGATAAGGATTATGCCAGATGAACTATTTGAGGATTCTCAATGGTGCCCAAGTTTACTGGCTGTGTCAGCTCAATCAATACTGAAGATCTTTCTTGAAAGTGTTCAAGGAGGATATCAAGAGTCTCATCCTTTGGCACCTCTGAGAGGTTTTCACCATTGGATACGTCTTTTTTCTTTACTATTTTTTGATCTGATACTGCCATAGAGTGGTTTTCACCATCAATCCGCTTTTTCTTTTTATTTTTTAGTTTGTGACTAAGAAACTTGATATCCTCCTATGACATGTTCTCGCTCCTTGCATTGGTGGAAGAAGGGTAAGGTTCACAAGCATTAAGATAACAAGCTAGGGAGTGGTCATTGGAAAAGTTGAGGATATGAGTAGGATCTATTTCAGTCCCATCAATTAGGTCTGGAAGTACCAATTTTAGGGAGTCAGATTCTGGGAAGGATAGCATCGTGTTAGCATCAAGACTATTAACCAACATGACACAATCTGTTAAGTTAATTTCTTCAATATTTAGATTAATAAGAGCGAGATCATCATTAAAAGGGTCATTGTCAATCATATATGGATCAAACTCTAGTGACTCGTCAGTAGAAATCTCATCATCATCTCTTTGTAAAAGGAGGCTTCTTGCTTGTAGCCTATGAAATTCTTGTAGACTTATGTATTCACCTATGTCTCCATCAATGATTGGGGGGATGAACTCTTCTTCTGCTTCAGGAGGATCAGTATCATTAAAAGGAGTGTTAGGTCATTTACTAGGAGCCAAGGAAGCTGCAAACATGTGAATTGTATCTATTCCAATATCTTCAGAGGAAATAGATAGCTGATCCCACTCATAGTCATGAGAGTCTATGACATCATCATCAGATCTGCTTAAATATTCTGCAATGTTTATTTGATGGACTCAGTTAGCTACTTGTAGATCAAAGTGAGGTAGATTGAGGACATGTGAAGTTGTGACTAATTGCCCCCAGTTAGGATGTAAATTATTTGGCCAGGGTTCCTCTTGAGTGATTGTTGCTATGGTGTCTCCTACCTCTTGAATGGGAGCTTGTTCTAGCAAAGGAGTGTGAAGATCCTGAGGTACCTCAAAGCTAGGTACATAGCATTCTCCTTGATATTTAGGATTCTCTGTACCAATATGTAGTAATCTCTCATAAGGCCATGGTTCCAATATCATCTGATCTGTTTTATCACCCCCTATTTCAGAAGGTGGACTCTCTTTTGAAGTAGGTTTGTTGGATTGAGTATTAAAACCCAGTCCTATTTTATCTCTGTTGAGGCGGCACTCCATGGGTATGGGTTCAATGATCCCTTTTCCTGTGTCATTTAGAGGTCCCTTTCCTTTGTAACCCATTTGTGTAAGGAACTCATATCCCTTTCCATACTACTCAGGGGATATCTTCACATGTTTGACCTCAGATTCCATCGGTTCTCCTTTGTAAAGCAAGTCCAAGACTACCTGTTCTTCTGTGTTATCTGAAGAAGATGTGGATTCCTTTATCATGCCAATTGCCTTTTGTACTTCTGGCTCTTTGGATGCTAGAGGTGTGAATGTGGATGAAGGTTTTCCATAGGATCTTTGTGACACTAGAAGTTCTATTATTGAGGGAGTCAGGTCCAGCTTGTACTCTCCCATACCTGTTTCTTGAAGTTTCAATGTTTTGCTAAAACTTTTCATAACCATGTCTTTGGTTGTTTCAAGAGCAACTGCATCCATAGCCTCTTTGTTGTGTGGGATCATGCTACCTGCTTTAATATTGTTGCAAGTGTAGTTTGCATCTGCATGAATTGTCACTTCTATCCCATTATGTGGGAACTTTATGCATTGGTGATAAGTGGATGGTACAGCTTGCATTTTGTGAATCCATGGTCTCCCCAGCAAAATGTTGTAGGCTAGTGGTAAATCCAAAACTTGACATATAACATTCCTTTCAATCATGCTGACTCTGATAGGTAGAGCAATAAGACCTCTGGAGGATCTTTCTTCCTCATCATAAGCCTTGATGGTTATCTTGTTTCTAGTGTCAATTATTTGTTCTAAGAGACCTAGTCTCCTGACAAGATCCAGTGTACAGATATTCAATCATGCACCTCCATCTATCAATACACATCTAACACAGGATTTATAAATAAGGACTTCGATATGGAGGGGTTGATTATGTGGATGGGTCAATGACTTGTCGTCCTCTTTAGAAAAGGAGAGGTAGTGGGGCACTGAGATGTGATTGACCATCACTTGAAACTTGTCTATATCAATATCCTTTGGAACATTAGCAGCATGTAGAGCTTGTTCTAGGATTTCCCTATGTACCGTGGATATCTTGAGCAACTCAAAAATAGAAATTTTTGCAGTGGTTTGTTGCAATTGGTCTACCATGTCATATTTTTCTCTGGGGATAGTGACCACATGTTTTACTGCTGGTTTAGGAATAGTCACAATAGGAACCTTTGGTGTTGATGTCAGTTTTGGAGGTCCTTTGATTGTAACATGTGCTTGGCTCCGTGTTACAGCATTTGAGGAGGATGAGGCACATTTAATTGTGACCACATTGATGGATTCAGTTTTAATGCTAAGCATATTGATCACATTGTCACTTTTGGAATAGTTTTAGTTTACCTCATTACCTTTCCCTTTAGATGTCTCTCCTTGATTGTAATTAGGAAAGGGTTTGTTGAATGCTGTATGATCCTCATTAGTAGTATGTCCGTCAACTTTGATCTTACCTCCTTCAATGAGGTCTTGGATGACATGTTTAAGTTTGAGACAATTATTAGTCTTGTGCCCCTTGTTTTTGTGGAAGACACAATAGGAATTATCATCCCACCACCTGGGTTTGACCATTGGTTCCCATGGTTTTTAATCGGGAATCGTTAGAGCTTTGTTATCCACCAGTGTTTTTAAAATAGTCTCAAGAGTCTCCCCCAAAGGAGTGAATGTTCTTTTGGGTTGTGAAGTCCAGGTTCATTCCTTGTTGTTATCATTGTTTGCTTTGGGGATGGGAGGTGTTACCTTAGCATCTTTGCTTGCTTGCATGCCATTGGTTAGATTGAATGCTTCAGGTTTAGAATTAATGTTAGAGGCATCAACTACTCCGTCATTAACAACATTTTTTTTTTGCTTCCACCATTTAGGCTTGGAGTTGGAGTTGTTTTTCTTGTTTTCATTTTGAAGGGTGATCACTCCCTTTTTTACCATGACTTCCTCAATACAGAGGGCATTTTTAATCATCCTATCGAAGCTAGGAGAATCTTGCATTCGTAGAGCATAGCTCAATTCAGGCACTAGATTATTAACAAAGATTTCCATCTTTTCTATTTTGGGAATGACCCTTGAATATCATGCAAAAATCTTCCTCCATCTTTGTAGGAAGTGTGTGAATGATTCTCCAGTTCATTGTTTGGTGTTACATAGGTCCATCATAGTTACGTCATGTTGGATGTTGTAGGAGTAATGTTGAATGAACCGTTGCATCAACTCCTCGAATGTCTTGACCTTAGGGTTCAATTTTGAGAACCATTCCATGGCATTACCTCCTAGACTTCCTAGAAACAATCGCATGAGGTATGTGGGTTTGTGCATGTATTCAATGCTTAGAGCACAGAATGCTCTTACATGGTCATGTGGATCAGTTTCTCTTGTGTACTTGTCATACTTTGGCCTTGCCACATTAGGAGGAAACAGGACCATAGTGATACTCTTTTCGAAAGTAAATGGACAAATGGTGTCCAAAGAGTATTTTTTTTTAGGTTTCTCCTTCTCTTGCTTGAGGTTCGTGAGCTCCGTTTGCATTAGATTGAGTTGTTTGGTGAGAATAGATATCGGGTTGGGTACCTCCTTTTCCTTGATATTTTCCACATTATAATCTTTGGGCAACTTGACACCTATGGATGCTAGATGGAGGAAGTATTTTTCTTTATCATCACTAATTATCCATTCCAATAGCTTTTGGATCTATTTACTTTATTTCAGTTTCTCATATTTGTCTTCAGGGATCTCCTCTTCACTATCTGATCCAAATGGATTATGTTCAAACTTGGGTCTTTCTCCCTCTTCCGTGCCTTCAGATTGTGCTTGTTTGCCATCATTATAACCCTCAAAGGCCTTACTCCATTTGTTAGTGTTTCTATCCATCTGAGGGGAATCTAGATCAAGAAGGTAACTATGAGTAGTTTCTCCTTGGAAGTGTGGTGTTTTAGGAGGCACTTTTGATCCTTTAGCTGTGTACTGGTTGCGTCTTGTGTTAACAATGAAGTTTGTTCCTCAACTTTGTTAACGTTTCCCAATAGTGCAAATAAGGATTTCAGATCATTCAAGTGGGTGTGTCTAGGTAAAAGTAATTGTTTATTGGTGGTGGATGTAAATGATTCCAGCATCAGAGGGTTAGAATGCCCTGATAGTGAGCTGGGAACCAAGTTGTTGATAGAAAATGGGTAGACCACACGTATTGAACTAATCGTGAAAGACTGGCTAAGCATGCAAGGTGGATGTTTTGAAAGTGTTTTGAAATAACAACAGGGAGACCAGAAGAGACAACAGGAACCAGCTAAAGAGTAAAAAGGGTATCCTAATCAACTGAGACTTCCTAAGAAAAACTAGTACAAATGCCCACTATCCTGAATGTGAGCTCCCAGATGCGAGCCTCTGATGGTACCAGATATGATCCTAGAATCTGGATACAACTTCTTGCTGACCAAATATGATCCTAAATACCAAATGCGATCCTAAACACTAAATGTGACTCAGGAAAAATAGGATACAATCTTATGATGTCTTTTTCAATTTGGGTCAGTTTTGAAAAATTTTGTTTTCGAAGTACGTGAAGTTGTTTGTTTCCAGATTGCATTAAGATGTGTCGTAAGGTGTGAAAAAAACTTGTACTCCAGGGTTTGAAATTTTTTTATTGTTTTGAGGAGCTTATCTTTTTAATGATCTTTTGGACACGTCAAATAGTTTTTCATTGTTAAGAGGGTGAAACAAACACTCATTTTGTCCTATTTTCTAGGTGGAGGATGAAAATCTTTTCTCATTGACTCAGGTACACACTCAAATGCTAATCAGAATACAGCCATCACCAAGCATGCAATGGCTCCAGTCATGATGTTGTATTAGCTGACTCCAAACACAAGTGAGGGCACAATATGATGAGTGTCTTAGGGCAATTACTTTTTGCCTTGCACAAAGATTATCACCCTTTTAGGGATGAATCGGGTATTCTTTCAGTGGAAGTTGTTGTAGATTATTGGGCAATCTATTCAAAACTGTTCCCCATAGAATTGCACAAGCAAAATTGAGGCGTATAGCCCTATGAGTACCTGAATATATATAGTCTCGCAAGCAAGATTCAAGCAGCTCTGCTCTAGACATACCTAGATATGTTCAAGGAATAATGTCAAAATTCCAAGAACAAAACCAATTTTGTCTTCCGAGGCTTTGGCCTATGAGGAAGCAACTATTTATAGTGAGTTGGAAGGGTCGATGTAAGACCTGTCCTCACTTAGGTCATTCCCGAGAGATTTTTTCCTCAACCGGCAGGCCCTCTACTGTTTAAATGATATGTAACCAGGATTGGCGAGCTTTGGATGTCTAGATTTCTACTTCTTCCAAGGAAGAAGAGCATACTCTCCTAATCTAAGTTGTTTTCTCCCAAAGCACTTAAAACAAAATTCATTCCCTCAAGCTATATTGAGCTTGATTTAGTTGTTCCTATTTTAAAGAAAACAGGATGCTTGAAAGGGAAAGTTTACCTTGTTCAATTAAACACAATGATTTAATGATTTGTGTTGTTCAATTTCTGATCCAAAAAAAATTAAGCGATTGAACTTGTTCTTTAATCCCACATATTTAGTGCTTTGTTTTTTTCATTTACTATTTTCAAATTTAGACGATGTGTTTTCTTTGTTCATTTTTCCCCAATTTCATCACAAATGATAAGACAATGTCCGACTTTCTAATTTTTCTCAAGAGGAAAAGAGCATATTATCTGGTTGATTTAGCAAGTGGAGAAATGGTCTTATGTTTGGAAAGCAAGTAAATAGAAGTCAAGATGGGGTTTTGGCAACCTGTAAAACCATGTTAGTATCTGTTGGTGTAAACTCCCACAAAAATATTCAAAAACACCCTGCAAACACTTGTTAAGCTGCAAATCATCAAAAACACCACTTGTTAGAATGTTAGGGGTTAGGTAAACTGAATGCACAAGCTTTTTAACTAGATACGATCTTAAAATTTCACTAAATGTGATGCAGCATACCGTATGTGAGCTTATTCACCAAATATGATCCCTTGTTGACCAGATGCAAGCCTAAACCAAAAATGATCTGAGAAATCCTGGATGCGATCCGACTTTTCCGCAGTGCGATGGCGTATCCGGGATGCGATCCTGAAAGATTAAAAATGATCCTGTGACCGAATCCTGAGCATGCAAATTGGAAAAAAAGTGTTAGAAAATGAGGCCAAGTTGAAAATTGGTCCCCACTGTGGGTGCCATAAATGTGCGTGTGTATTTGGGAACCTGTTAAGAAAGCCACAAACACTCAATAAGTCATTTCATTAGCTCGAAAGGTTAGATAAAGCATACAAAACCCACTAATATCGACCTATTGCCTTCTAACTAAGAGGAGTGTGATTAGTAACATATTAGCCCTCAGAATATGCTACAATCAGTGATGAATACAACCTAGCATGAAGGATTTTTAGTTTAAAACAAGCTAAAAAGATGATAAACAAGCATTCTAGCTCTAAGCATGTAAATAATAACAATGTAAAAGCATGAAATAAGAAGTGAAATATTAGTCTAGAATTAATCTAATAGCATAGAAATGCATTTACAATCTAAGGTGAAGGCTTCTTTACTCTCAAAAATGGCTTCTATTTATAGAATAATGAGAGAGAGAGAGAGAGGGGGGGGACAAGGTGAATTAATGAGTTGAGAGACTCATTAATGGAAGTGTAAGAACCATTAATGCCTTGGGAATTAATGAGGCATGGAGGAGACATAGGCTTAAGGCATCTTTATTAATGAGGCATTAATGAAAGCCTTAAAGAAGCAAGGGAGGGTGTACGAGGGTGGCTTGAGAAGGTGGGCCTTAAGAAAGTCAAGCTTGAGAAAGTGGACTTTCTTAAGTGGGTTGAGTTGCTAAGCATTCCTTAATGGAATGTGACAACATTAGGAGGTGGGTTAGGGTAGAATTAGGATTAGGATTAGATTAGCAAGGGTGA
>MU226068.1:10610095-10621671 GCA_018584345.1 Thuja plicata | reverse complement strand
GTGGGTTAGGGTAGAATTAGGATTAGGATTAGATTAGCAAGGGTGAATGGGTTGAGAAGGGTTAGAACCTAGGGTAGAAGTGGTTGAGATAGGTTAGGTTGGGGTTTAGGGGAATATTAATAAATGAGTTAAACTTATTTAATTCATTTGAAAATATAGGAATTAATTATTTAAACAACTTAATTACTTTTTAATAATTAGGGGACTATAGCCATTTTAATTAAATTAAATAGGCTAGGGGAATGGGTTAATTGCAAGTGGATAATTGATTTAGGGATTTATTTAATTTCTTTATAATTAAATACTATAGCCATGTTTGATTTTGGTTTGATTTAATTGGTCTGAATTGATTTAAATCATATAGCTATAATAGTTAATATAATTTAGTGATAAAAATCACCTAGGACATTAAATTGATTTAAAGAATTATGCCAAGCAGTAACAAGGTCGTTTGGACATAATTGAGGGTATGATCATATTTAGGGAAAATAGGGTCCATAGTTGGAACAGACCAAATTCAGGTGGTTACAACCATCAGGTTGCTCAATGTAGACTTCTTCTTCTAGATCATCATTCAAGAATGCTGACTTCACATCCATTTGATAAACTTTAAAGTCTTTATGTGCATCATAAGCAAGAAATAGATTCCAATCTAGCAAACGGAGCAAATGTTTCTTCATAGTCTATGCCTTCTTATTATGAATAGCCTTTACATACCAGTCTTGCCTTGTTTCTTACCATTGTTCCTTCCTCATCCATCTTATTTCTGAAAACCCATTTAGTAACAATCACATTTTTGTTCTTAGGTCTTGGAACCAATTCCCAAGTATTTTTTTTCTTTATATGTTCAAGTTCTTCTTCCATAGCTTTAGTCCAAGTTTCATCTCTACATGCTTCATCAGTAGTCTTTGGTTCAACTTGAGAAATCAAACAGATCTCATCTCTAGCTCTAGATCTAGGCATCATACCTTTATTTTCATCCCCAATAATTTTATCTTCAGGATGGTTCTTCTTAACATACCTTGGTGTCTTCAGTGTCTCAATAGCTTCAATCTGTTCATCTTCAATCTCATTGTCAATCATCAAAGATTCTTCAAGTTCAACAGTAATCTCTTTTGTTTATGTAATCTGACCATAATCATACATCCTTTCCTAAATCGAAAACTTTTCATCTATCCTCACATTGGCACTTTCAATTAGCTTTCTCAATCTCATCTTGAAACATTTATATTCTTTACTCTTAGTGGAATAAGTAAGAAAGATTCTTTCATCACTTCTAGCATCAAACTTGCCTATCTCATCATCTCTCTTGATATAAAATTTACTACCAAATATTCTAAAATATTTCATAGTAGGTGTATGATCAAACCATAATTCCTAAGGAGTCTTACTTGTACCTTCTCTGATCTAAATTTTGTTCAATGTGTATACAGCAATGGCAACTGCTTCTCTCCAGTGAACATGTAACACATTTCCTTCCAGCAACATAGTTCTTGCAGCATCTAATATAGTTCTATTTCTTCTCTCTACTATCCCATTCTATTGTGGAGTCCTAGGAGCTGATGCATGTCTTTATATTCCATGTTCTTCATAGTATGTATTAAATAGCTCTGATGTAAACTCTCTTCCTCTGTCTAATCTCAAACACTTTATCTTCAAACCAAATTCATTCTCAACTTTTGCTTTAAATAGCTTGAATTTGTCAAATGATTCAGATTTTTCTCTCAAGTATGTAACCCACATCATTCTAAAAAATTCATCAACAAATAGTATAAAGTAAATTTCACCATAGTATGATCTTGTTCATGTAGGACCACACAGATCTGTATGCACCAAATCCAAATTCCATTTTTCTGAATAAGCTTTTCTTTTGAAGGTGCTTCTAGTTTTATTTCCCATAACACACTCTCTACACATAGTGTTAGATGGATTCAAAATTTTAGGTATATCTCTTACTACTTTAGTCGTACTTTCTTTCACAATATTATCAAATTTAACATGACAAAATATTTTGTTCCATATCCAACTATCATCAACCTTCGCGATAAAATACTAAGCTTCAGATGTGTTCAATTAAAATAAATTACCTCTAGATTTAGTACTAGATGCGATAAAGTCTCCTACTTTACTTCTGATAGAGAATTTCCCATCAATGAATTTCAATTGATAACCCTTGTCTACCAACTGTCCAACACTCAAAAAATTATACTTAAGTCCTTCAACAAGTAATACATTGTCAGTGTTAGTCTTTCCATCCAAATAAATAGATCCAACTCCAATAATAAGCTTAGGAGTATTGTCACCAAATCTAACAACACCATCATCATGTCTTTTCAAACTTACAAACTTGTTTTTATCTCCAGTCATATGATGTGAACAACCATTGTCTATAACCCATTCAGATTTCTTTTCAACACAAGATACTAAGGTTTTTTCTTCATGCATAGGTTCATCATACTTAATAGAAATAAATCCAATTTCATCATAGTCACCATCATCATCATCAGATATACCCTCACTATCATAATAACATTCCTTGTCTTTTGAATACTTAGACTTGAAAAACTTAGGTTTGTGCTTTGGAACTCTTGTATGACATCTAGATGCAAAATGACCAATCTTGTTACATGAAAAACATTTCAAAGGTAATTTGCCTTTAAATTTTCCCTTACCTCACTTTTCTCTTCTAGAAATCAGTCCCACCACTTCATCTAGCTTTATTTCTTCTTCCTATATCTATTCTCATTCATTAGCATAGGCTCAAAGTTCTTCCCTTAGGTCACTACTATTGGTGCTTGCATTTCCAGATAAGGTCTTTTTGTTCTTGTGGACGGTTTCCTTGAATGTTGACTCAACTTTAGGTAAAGTATCTCCCATTTCTATGGCTCAAATGTAGTTATCTTTCCAATCAACATTTCTCTGGTGAAGTTTGGTGTTAAAGGTATAATCTCCTCTATAGCTTGTACTTTGGTTCTATATGCATGTGTCAAAGATCTAAGTATCTTTGCAATCACTTCTTCCTCACTGTAAGTGCCTCCAAAGTTTTTGATGCCAGTAACCACTTATGTAAATCTTTGTGCATATGCCCTAATGTTCTCATCTTCTCTCATCTTTATTGATTCCATTTTTGTCTTCCAGTTCTACAACTTTTCCTATTTAGTAAACTTGTCTTCAATATACAATGCTTCTAATCTTTTCCATATCTCATGTGCAGAATCCAAGTTCTTTACTTCAGTGAATTATCCTTCTGAAAGTGCATTGATCAAAGATTCCCTTGCAACCAAATTACATTAAAATAGCTTCTTCTGATCATCAGTGGCCTTCTCTAGTTCATCCTCAGTTGCTAGCTTTTCATTCTTCATTGTGATCATCTAGTAATCAATTCCCAAACATAGAAAATGTGTTCTCATCTTATTCTGCCAACTATCAAAGTTTTTAGGATCAAACTTTGGATTATCCTTCCTGTAGTAAGTCATCTTCAAGATCACCTCAAGCTGTTAAAATTTCTCTCTAAGTACCACAAGCTCTGATACCAATTGTTAGGAATAACAGTCCACAAGATAACTAAGAGGGGGGTGAATCAGTTATGATATAGATTATTAAACTTTAAACTTTATAAACCAAATCTGCAAATGTAAATGATAACACTGTAAATGCCAACACCATAAAACAATACTTTTTGTTGAGGAAACCCTATTAAATTTAAAACCCCGGTGGGAATTAACACCCATAAATAATGTACTGAGAGTATATTATCCCTGTTAAAATATGTAGCCCTATTAGGAGCTTGTTACAACATTATAGTACACAGTCCCTGTTAGGAGACAGACCTTGTTAGGAGTCAAAAGAAATAGTAGGCTCATTGCCAAGGCACACTGCCCAAATAAGGTTAAAGGTATCCTCAAGGATTCACAATCCAAACAATTGTATATGTAAATATACAATCCAGTGAACTGTCTGATAGCAACTGTCTTTGCTTGGTTAGTTCCAATGAAATTCTCTTCTCATCAATTCTTCTCTACATCTAATAGTCAATAAGCCTCGTAGCTTCCTTAATTCTCTACTCTTTTCAATCTCTACCACACATCTTTTCAAAAGAAAAGATCGTGCTCATATATACCCTCTTACAATGATTCATTAGGTTGGCTAATTAAGCTTTCCTAATACACAAATAATTAATTAGGTTAGCCAATTAGGCTTTCCTAATAGACAAATAATTATTTTACACCTTACTAAGATACACACTATACCTATAACAAGTAAACATCAAATATAATCCATCACTTATACTTCCAGATCTGCAATCCACGCTCACAATTCATTTTACACACTACATGTCTGAAGTCGGCCAGCAATTAGGTCTTCTTCAGAATACACGCCACAGCTGACATCACTAGTCATGAAAAAACAATAGAACTCAACCCATTATCCCAATATATGTTGGTTGTCCACTAGTAAGCTTGCATCACCTAAAATATTTTTTCCAGAAAGATATACTCAAAACACAGAGACCCGCTCTGTCCAACATCACAGTTACAGTCCAGAAACCAGTATTTACCAAATCATCTGTAACATCTGCAATATGTATCGTGAATCCAAGTGACCTTAGAAGTAAGGTCCATACACATCCTTCTACATAAATCCAAATTTGATCATTCTGAATCATCCATACATTGTCTGTACACTTCTTCCAGTCATGTAACCACTCTTCCCTCTCCATAGAAATATATGTTGACATCAATGACAAAACATGAATATCAATAGCATGATCAGTACCCAAAACTCATATCATCCAATAATGACATCCTCCATCTTATTACCATTTATCTCACTTAAATCCATATTCCTTATTTCACTTTTGATCTTGACAAGGTTGAACATATCCATGAGCATCAGGTATCTTGACATTTGTTATCCTTTCCATCAGCTTATTCACTTATTGCATCCATGCTACCCTATCATGATCTTGCTTATCCAAAATTCACCTTCATTATTCCTAAGTAATCTTTCCATAATCCCAAACCATCCCCTTATATCCTTCATCAATCCTTTATCCTGATTGTGCTATCCTATTCACATTTTATCTAATAACTTTGGTCTTGATTGAAATGAAGGATGTAAAATGAAAAAACAAGTTCTCAAAAACTTTTTGACATGTCCACTCTTTTGGAAAACCCACTTTAATGACATCAATTCATTATCCTATATTCTATCTAGCACTACATCATTAGCTTGCATTGCTTATCCAAAACATGCTTCACATTGCTATATCCTTTTTCCTTAGCTTGGGTAATCTTGAGGAGATGGTCCTATGGGTCACATTCACTACACATGCTTCATCCATCATTTCTTATCCATTTTTAAATCCATTAGCTTTCTCGTCCATCTATCCTATCCTACACCTTTCTAGACATTGGGAGAAAACCAATGTGATCTTGTTTGAGAGCTGGTTATCTTGAAAGTGTACCAAAATCGAATCTCAAGGAACTACAACAAAAAATATTAAACCTAGAGCATTTCAAGTGGGAGATTTAGTGTTGAGAGAAAACCCTAAGAATCAAGTAGAGAAAGAAAAGAAAGGAAAATGGGAGGAAAATTGGCTTGCACCTTTTGTGATTACTTCTTCTTTTGGCACGGGAACATACAAGTTAGCTGATTGTGAAGGAGATTAGCTACAAGAACCTATCAATAGCATTCACTTGAAGAGGTTTTACACATTAATAGATTAAAATGTATAGTTTGAAAGAGTATTAGATGAATGTGTATCTGATGCATTTAGCATCATTCTTTGTACATGAGAAAATTTCAAAATCCAAAAACATGAGAAAAGTTCAAAAATACAAAAAAATGAGGAAGATCAAAAATTCAATAACAATGGAAAAGCAAAAAAGAAGAAAAAGAGGAAAATTGAGCATGAAGAAAGAAAAAACATTCAAAAGATCAAAACTGGTTGTCTTGGTGAAAACCTAGCAAATAGGCGCCTTGATGATATCAAAGAAAAAGAAAAAATCAAAGAAAAAAATGAAAAGGAGAAAAGGGCCTTGGTTAAAACCTAGCAATAGGCGCCTTGGTAGAAAAAAAGAGAAAAAGGAGAAAAAGAGCAATAAATTCAAAAGGTGAAAACCTAGAAAACATGCACTTTTTGATCCCTTAGGTTTTTCCTAGTTTCATATGTACATTTTTCCTTTGCATCATCCCATTTTTCCATCCTCACTACATCTGTCATTTGTGCAGTCATAATAAAGTCTTTGAGCTACATTGTCAAAATCGTTGTCACATATTAGGTTTCATTTTCCCAGATTTACACATGGTTTCATACTCACTTAGGGTAGAATTGGTTTTGATACAAACGGATTCCAGAATGACATCTTTTTGGTCACATAACATGAGAGATTTTCATAACTTCAACGGAGAGATATTTTTGAACCTTTGATGGATATCATTGTTCAACCCAAGCATTCAATCTTGAAACTTGATCCTTGAACTTCATGACCTTATTATCAGGATTAAAATTGACAAAACCTAACAAATCATAATGGATGGAATTCTATTGAAAATCTTTATACAATACAAACACTTGAATTTTTTGATGATATTCATTGAATCGTTCTTTTTAGCTAATCCATGATGTTTCAACTAGATTGGCAATGATGAAGACATGATATTTTTATTGATTTTTATGTGACTCTTTTGAGGAAGATCTACCAACCGATTTGAATTTTTCTAAGGATATGGTCATCAAAGAACCATTGAGTAAATTCATATATGAAGGAGGTTTGACCTTTGTTTGTTTATGCAAATGGATACCTTGGATATTAAGATCTTCCATATCTTAATACCAACATCCAATTACAACATTGAATCTGATGAAACCAGTATTCATACTCCCATGGTTGATTATTCAACTAGTGAGGGTTGTACTAGTTTCAATTGGTTACAAGCTCGATGAAAGTAGTATTCATATTATCATGATGTGGTTACCTAATCGGTGATGATTGTACTTACCCCTAGTTCACAAAAAAAAATCTCAGTAATGAAAATATATCTTCTTTTGAATTTCTTTCTCAAGGACAAAAGTGACAGTTAGTTGCATTTCATTCTTAGATTAATTGCATTTAGGGGGTTTCCTAAGTTCAAGGGTGTTAATTATTCAAAAATTTGATATCTTTATCTTGGTTCAAATCAATCAATTATGGAGACTTTCTTGTGCATTTAGCATTGCATTAAGCATTATTCATTATTTACAAGTTATACATCATTACATCATTATTCATTATCCAGATTCCATAAACATTTCATCATTCATATAGGTGCATATTATTGAAATATTAATCATAAATTAAAAGCATATAGACATAGACTTGCACACATTTACATTCATCTAACTATGTCATATATAAGGCATTGCATCCATATCATGTAAAAATAAAACATCATATAGAATCATAACATCAAAAGAAATTCTCTCATATATCATCATGGAAATAAAAGTGATCAAGTCATCATCATAAATATAAATCAAATGTCTGACATAATCAAATCTACGTCATAAAAAAAAATAGGGTACATCAAATTCCTAATCAAATCAACATCTGATACATCAAAATGCAATACATAGGATCCAATGATATCTCAATATCAATCATGACCTACTAGGGGCACCTGAAGCATCTATTGTCCCTATATCATCTATACCACATGTATCATCTAGGTCTTGGTCTCCTAATCTATCATGTGTACTAGGAGGAGCCAAACAAGAACTAGCACCACTAGCTATCTGATCCATCCTAGCCATGAATGCCTGCATCATCACACCAAACTGATCTATCCTACTGATCACTATAGCCAGACCAATCGGCAATCCCTACACATCCTTCTCTAATCTAGTAATGGTACCTAACTATGGATGTGACTAAACCTAAGTTTGTATATGTATCTAAGGCACATGTTGTGCTGGAATCTAAGGATGTATAGGCACCTACTATGTCAAAATTTGTGGACCCTAACCCTATCTCGCAATAGCTATCTAAGCTTGTCTCGCAACTCTCTATCATTGCTGACCCCATACCATTTCTGGTACTAGCTATATTGGTCTCATCCTATACCCACCACTTCTCCCCCGCACATGACCACCCCTCATCTGTGGTCCTCCATGTCCTCTATCTCTAGCTCACTGAGGAGCTCTCTAAACTTGAGGAGATCTCTATATTCTCTGTACTATATATACTCACTACACTCTCCCACCTCCTCATCCACCCCCACCATCCCCATCATCTTAAGGATCATCTACATCAAGAATCATCTCACTAGGATTAGTGAATTGTGGAAACCTATGGTGAGCAAACCACTATGCATAATCTGGAGTCATCTATGCATCTGCAATATTCTCATGCATATCCCGCTGTATGTATACCAATTTATCAATCTAATTGAAAGAATAGTGATAATATACCTATGCTCCCCACATCGATCTCTCATCTTGCACTTGAGCATATAGTTCTAAACCCTGAGGAATGTCCTGCACTCGGCCATACTGCCAGAATACTCTATAGCAACAAAATCTCTCGATCACTAGGGGTGATCAACCTATCATCCATCGAGGTGTAAACATATATACCAACTCATCATCATCCTCGTGCCAGGGCTCACATCCTAAATATGGTCTCCATATGACCTGATCAATATCATCAATACATCTCCAATAATCCAACTTGCCCAGTCGAGGCTGGACAACCATGCCATCATATAAGTATGCATATGACCATCCAGGATCTCTATGTCTAGTAGCTATCAACCTCAAAATAGGGATATGCTCCCATGTCCATAACTCTAATAACATAGCTCCAAATGATAATGAAGCACTACCTCTATACACAATGTGATGCAACTCATGGTATAACTGCACCAGCATGTAGGAACCCCAATAAAATCTCCGAGGATGAGAAATCATGTCCTCAATGATCCGACCCCAACCAACTATGAATCCATGCCCGCAATTATTTGGTAACAGAACTCCACCAATCAATGTGCCTAATACTAAAAGAAAAGGAGGGAAAGAAATAAATTGTGCCCAGGTGATGCTCTCATCTCCAATAGTAGGATCTGTGAAGAGCCATCTGCATGCGTTGTCAATATCATAAACATGATCATAATATACCTACTCTCCTCGAGTCAGGATCCTCAATAATCTGTACACATCCTCTGGAGTGATTATCATCTCTCCTAAAGGAAAATGGAAGGTGTTATGGTTAGATTGTCACCACTTTGTCATAGTTGTAAGTAGTCCATGGTTCATCTGGAACTAAGGTAACTCAAGGAGGTAAAACAAATCACATCTACCGATCACTCATCTCTCGTGACCTGATAAATAGTCTACCATATCAACAAGCCATGATGGAACACCCTAGACATATAAATTTTGTAATAGAAGTTGTTTTGAAAATAAAGAGGATTTGATTAGTATCATCATTCCAATGGATTATTCTACATCAATCAATCATCAAATCAACCTATCACTCTTTTTTAGCAACATTAATTATTTTTCCTAGTTGTATATTGTGAGAAGGGGAAAATACATCAGTTTATCCTATCCTACCAATCTGATTGATATTTCAACATCCATCTAACCTATCATCCTAACATCCTAAACATTTGGTTTCATTACTAAAACCATATTTCTTATCGTTGCACTCATTCTAGTATTCATTCTATTAGAGGTGATCAATAACGATCAAGGGTTTTCATTTTTTTCACCCAGGCATCATTTTTCCTATGTGTATGTGTTAGTTTAGAGGGTGTATGCCTCATTTTAGGTTACACATAAATTAGCACATTATATGTGATATTTTACACCTACTAGGTGTCACATTGGTCTATTACACAGCATTTCACAGTGTACGCATGACTTCATCGTACATACACGTAAGTTCATTTTGGTTTTACAACTAGGGTTTTGTATGCGTGATTTAAATCTATCCTACGTGTGATTTTTCTTATTTCTGAGGTGCAACTTAATGGTTTGTACATGACTCTTCACAATGCAGACGCACAACTTTACACTCCTAGGTGTGACTTAACCTATCCTATGCGTAACATTGCTAAAAATTTACCAAAAATCCCTAACTAGGCATGGAAACATCATTTAAAAGCAATAAATGAAGTACTCAATGCTAGAGGAGGTAGAAATCACTCACCAGAGGTCCGTACTCAGCTGACCTCTAGAATCTACACCCTCTCTTAAACTGATGCTCGCGTATGGGGACCACCATCATCAGAATATCTCAAAGTCTCGGAGCAACAATGTGAGGTCAAAAGTGAAAATAAATAGTAAAAATGATATTTTTACTTCTATTTATACCTTTTTGACCTAATTTTAAGAGATTTTTACTATTTTTTACCTTTAAAATTTACATTTTCATCATTGGGGCATATTGTGATCGATTTATCAACTCGTTTTCAGAAATGAAAACATAATTGACCTAGTAATTTCATTATCCAATATTTGTTTCCCTCTTATATCAATTCTATTTTTATTTCTGAGGGGGCATCATATGGTCAAAACATTATTTTTATCACACGTTCGCAACGACAACAAAATTTGGGGTACTAAAATTTCAAATTGTTATCAGTGGGGAATTTTTTGTGTTATTTGTCATCTGTTTTTCACATCAAGGTTTCTCATCATTAGTTTTTCATCATCAAAATCCACATCAAGTTTCCTATTAGGTTTCACATCAAATTTTCAAATTAGGCATCACATCAGACATTGCATCAGATATCATTGTATCATCTTAGAATGGAAGCACTTCCATGTTAAGAATGTTTATCCCTCCTTATGGGGTTTTTTTTATCACCATCATATTGTCCCCTCATTTATGCATCCTCTCCTACTTCTCTACTTGTTTAGGACCCTGATTGGGCCTCTCCGGGCACCATCCCTCCCATCTGGCACATTTTCCAGGGGTTCTGACTCCCTGGGTCATGGTCGACCTCGACCTTGACCTAGGTTAAGGTTGACCTCAACCTTAACCTAGGTCAAGGCTGACCTTAACCTTGACCTAGGTCAAGGATGACCTCAACTTTGACCTGGGTCCCCCTTTCCAATTTGAAATTTTGTCGGCTGCTGGAGGTCATTAAAAGTTCATTTCCCACTTTCGGGTCAGATGTTTTGGGTTCCAAAGAGATGATTCTTAAATTATATTTAACATAGGTCCTCTTCTAGGGGTATAGGTCTAATTGTAATTTAATTCTCCTATGTAGGCCTCTCTAGAATATTGTGCCCTAGATTCATTTATAAGGAATTTTTCTCCTCTCAAATTCTCTAAGTCATATCAAGTACAAATTATCAATCCAAGAAGTCTCTCAAAGCAAGAAGAAGCCAAGCATTGTTCTACATGTTTTCAAGCCTTCTAAGTATCCAATTCTTTCTCTCAAGAATTCAAGTTCTCCATTGAAGATCAAGGATTCAAGATTTCAAGCCTTTGAAGGGATTTGGTTCAAGCATTCAAAATTCATCATTCAAGCCCTAGATCTATCCATCATGGTGGTGTGATCTTCCTTCAAGATCCTTTGTGCAT
>MU226068.1:10588224-10609953 GCA_018584345.1 Thuja plicata | reverse complement strand
TTCGAAATACAATTACATATCTATTGAATATCATAGCTTCATTATTAGATCTACTTCTACTACTTGCTAGCATTATTTATTTCAATTATTGATTTCAAGGTTAATTCCTAAATTGGGGTTTGACTAAGGCAAACCCCTCCCCCCCAACAAACAAATCCATTTTTATTGTAGATATAGGTTCAGAACAGCGGATCGGAGTGCAGATTTGGATACCCTTTCCAGTAAACTTTCAAGATCCAGAAATAGATTTTTAGTCGGAGACTTTTGAGGTTGATTCTTCCTTAGGTCAGAATCAGAAATTTTGGATCAATGGTGACATTGACTTGAGGGTCAAAATAGGAACTGTGTCAGAATAGAAAAATATTTTTGGGTTTTGTTCTTTTCTGCATTTTTGTTCTAAATCCGGTCTCAGATTTTCCAGATACTAAGTGCAGACCCCTGAAAATAGCATTCTTTAGATCTGCAACATTTTAAGGTTAGTATTTTTCTCCTATCCATTTTAATTAAATTTCTTAATCTATCTAAACCTATTACATATTCTTTTCTAAAATGGGAATTTAAGATCTTCCTCTTTACGCTTATTTCTAAATGGTTGATTCATTTATGCATTGATCCTTCCTTTGGGGTTAATCAATTTGGATCCTTCATTTGTGTATCTAAGTATAAAAGGGGAACCTCTTATCTACACCCTACATTTCAAATACATATTTTATATCTTACATTTTGGTAACAAACATACATTCCTTAATCAACACATTCCATTTTAAATGTAACATTCTATTTCTTATGTTACATTTTGGTGAACTTGAAATAGACAACTCCTTCTTTTAGGTGTTAGATTTGCATCTTGTGTTAGATCTTTCATGCATACTAAGTTAGTTTTCTTTTATGCTCTTTCATTTTAAAATACAAAAAATCTAAATACTCATAAAAATATAAAAAACATTTCTTGCATTTTATTCACTATGAAGATCTTTAAGATGCTTCGGGGTATGGCTATTTTTCTCATTTTTCTTCTTTTAGCATCTCTTTATAGTACTTATGATGTGTATGAAAGTATCATCCATTTCATCATGTTTTCTAATCTTCATATTTCACTTGCTTATGCTATCATGAGATTAACTAATACTACTCTTCCTACTTTCAAAACTTTCATCAAGGATTTGTGTAGTGGACTTATTGCTCTTTTGGATTATGTGAAGAACTGGGTAGATGATACCCCATCTACTAATCTTCCTAATCCTTATCCTATCATTCATAATCTAGTTCCTTATCTTCCTAATCCTCTCATGCCTAATCCGATTCCTAATATTCTTATTCATGTTTCTCCATCTTCAATCCCTAGTTCTTCCCACACTTATGATGGGGCTCAAGCTAGGGTTCATGATATCGATGTTTGAGAATTCTTTCATTTACCTTCCCCTTCGTATCTGATCCATGATGATATTAAAGGGAAAAACAAAGAAACCTCTTCTAAACCTATCATTCCACCATACACAAAATTTTCTCATGAACACCATAATCAATCACCTCCTGTAGAAGCTTTGCAAGATATGTACACTGCCGGATATACTATGGTGGATAAACAAGGCTATAGGGCTTTAGGGCTTGGTGTTAATGAATATGGCATTAAAAACCTGATTCATTCATCCCCTAAACAATATATTCATGGTATAGGCTTCCCACCTCCTCCAATCAAGGTGGTTGATCTTAACCATCGTCCTCCTCTTCATGTTCTTCTTCCGACACCTTCCTTAGACCACCCTGATACTCCTCAAGATGTGGCTAAGAAAGTGTATGTCCAGTTAATGAATTCTAAGAAAAAAATCTTTAAACCCATGCCAAAAAATTCTCTCTCTAAATACAGATGTCCTTTTCATTATAGTAATACACATTTACTTGTTGATTGTGTGCATTTCAAATTATATGTTAGAGAAAGAGCTGCTTTAGGAATTATATCTCATTCCCGTGCGGTATTACAATTTCTTCATAATTTTAATATAGGGCATTCCCCTTATTCTTCTACAAGTTAGATCATATTTTTCCTCTTGTCTCTTAACTGGGGGGCAAGAGGTATTTCCTTCCAATCTTCTAGGATCCATTATGCTCTTAGCATGTATTTTTTTTTAGTTTAATTGGTTATTCTTTCTATATTCTATCCTTATAATTTTCTATTATGGAACATACTTCCTTCACTCATAATCATTCATGATATCTTTGCTTTCATCCCTGGGGGAAAGGTATTCTACTTCTTCATCTACCTAAGGATCTACTTTCCTTAGCGTAGTGGCATTTGTTTATCATACAACATTATTTCCTTATAAAGATTTATGTTTTTGGCTATGGATACCCTCTTATGTGAGAGGTGATTGTCCTAGGTCATCACCTCTTCTTTATTTTTCAAATTATGTTTTTTTTTATAAACACTTTCCCTTTCTTTGGGTTAGAGTTTGATTCCTTTATTCCGATAATCCTCTTCCTCTTGATCGTAGGGGGCTTGATGATCAATTCTTGGGTCCCTCTTTTCTTTAGAAGATGACATTTTATCCTAAGCACTCCTCTATGGTGGAGGTCTTTCTGATAAGATATCTTCCTCTATGAGGATCCTTACTCCATATGTGACATATCCATTTCACAATTATCTATGCTCTTAGAGGTAAGGGTCAATACTCTTTGCTAAGGACATAGTGTATATTGTTGTTAAACTGGATATCTCCTTAACCTTGTGAAGAAGGTATCCTCTTTCTCTTCCTTATCCTGCCTAATGGGTAGTCATGATAAGGAGGGGGAATATCTAGGTTCTCCCTTATAATATAGTTTACATTTTATAATATGATAAATTTTTGGAAGGTAACGCACATAAGTTGCTAAATCCTGAAGAGACACGCATTTTTATTTTTATTTTTATTTTTTTGCAAAATCCTTGGAAGGTAACACACATAAGTTGCTAAATCCTAAATAGATACACATTTTACAATACGATAAATCCTTGTAAGGTAACACACATAAGTTTCTAAATCTTGAAAAGACACGCATTTTATATTCCATAGTGATACAAGAATGTGGATCTATGGATGTTTCAAAAGTCATAAGAAGACGCATTACAATTACAAAGAACAGTTTATGGGTGAACTTTTTGGGCTCTCCCTCCTTGGTGATTCATGGTAAGGTGGGCATCTTACTAGGTGAGGTAATCACTATCTCTTTTCTCTCTTTCACTTTCATGCTATTAGGATTAGATCATGAAGTTCTGTTATATATAGTGTTGTTCTTGTCTCGTTTATGTAGTCATGTATGTTTTCTATGATTAATTTCTCTTTTCTTTCATATCTTTATGCATGTATGTTGAGTTAGAATCCTTGTTCTATGGTTTCATGTCCTTGACTAAGTGATGTTCTACCTCATTGCAATCCACCAGAATCTTTCTTCTAAATTTACCGCGAGTATGTTCGATTTCCATACTCTCGCTAAAGTGGGGGCTTAATGTATCATCTTAAAATGGAAGCACTTCCATGTTAAGAATGTTTAGCCCTCCTTAGGGGGTGTTTTTTTACCACCATAATATTTTCCCCTCATTGTTTCATCCTCTCCTACTTCTCTGCTTGTTTAGGACCCTAATTGGGCCTCACCGGGCACCATCCCTCCCATCTGGCACATTTTCCCGGGGTTCTGACTCTCTGGGTCAAGGTCAACCTTGACCTTGACCTAGGTTAAGGTCAACCTCAACCTTTACCTAGGTCAAGGATGATCTCAACTTTGACCTGGGTCCCCCTTTCCAGTTTGAAAGTTTTTCAGCTGCCAAAGGTCATTAAAAGTTCATTTCCCACTTCTGGGTTGGTTGTTTTAGGTTTCGAAGTGACCATTCTTAAATTATATTTAACATAGGTCCTCTTATAGGGGTATAGGTATAATTGGAATTTAATTATCCTATGTAGGCCTCTCTAGAATATTGTGCCCTAGATTCATTTATAAGGAAGTTTTCTCCTCTCATTTTCTCTAAGTCATATCAAGTACGAATTATCAATCCAAGAAGTCTCTCAAAGCAAGAAGAAGCCAAGAATTGTTCTACATGTTTTCAAGCCTTCTAAGTATCCAAGTCTTTCTCTCAAGCATTCAAGTTCTCCATTGAAGATCAAGGATTCAAGCTTTCAATCCTTTGAAGGGATTTGGTTCAAGCATTCAAGATTCATTATTCAAGCCCTAGATCTATCCATCATGGTGGTGTGATCTTCCTTCAAGATCCTTTGTACATACTCAAGACTCATTCATTCTCTCCTTAAGGTGGATTCCAAACATACAATCATGGAGGTTTATGGTTTCTAATATTGAGCCCAAGATTTCATATTTACATACTTGTTTACATTCAAAATACAATTACATATCTATTGAATATCATAGCTTCATTATTAGATCTACTTCTACCACTTTCTAGCATTATTTATTTCAATTATTGATTTCAAGGTTAACTCCTAAACCAGGGTTTGACTAAGGAAAACCCCTCCCCCCCCAACAAACAAATCCATTTTTCTTGCAGATACAGGTTCAGAATAGCGGATTGGAGTGCAGATTTGGATACCCTTTTTAGCAAACTTTTGGGATCTAGAAACAAATTTTCAATCAGATAATTTTGAGGTTGATTCTACCATAGGTCATAATCGGAAATTCTGGGTCAATGGTGACATTAACTTGAGGGTCAAAATCAGAACTGTGTCATAACAAAAAAATATTTCTAGGTTTTGTTCATTTTTGCATTTCTGTTCTAGATCTGGTCTCAGATTTTCCAGAAACTGAGTGCAGACCTCCAAAAATAGCATTCTTCAGATCTACAACATTTTAAGGTTAGTACTTTTCTCCTATCCATTTAATTAAAGTTCTTAATCTATCTAAACCTATCACATATTCCTTTCTAAAATGGGAATTTAAGATCTTCCTCTTTACGCTTATTTGCAAATGGTTGATTCATTTATGCATTAGTCCTTCCTTTGAGGTTAATCAATTTGGATCCTTCATTTGTGTATCTAAGGATAAAAGGGGAACCTCTTATCTACACCTACATTTCAAATACACATTTTATATCTTACATTTTGGTAACAAACATACATTCCTTAATCAACACATTCCATTTTAAATGTAATATTCTATTTCTTATGTTACAATCATATCAATCGGTCAATCAGGTCATGACATCAATTTTGTTTGAATCAATGTGCTTTGTACATCAATTCAAAGAGGGGCATTTTTAGACACCTAAAATTGGTCGGGTGTAATTAATCGGATCAAAAGGCATTTTTATCAAATAAAATGGATTAATTCAATCAAAATGGACTAAATCACATCAAATCAGAGGATCAATTAATTAAATATATGCCTAAAAGGGATAAATAAAAGCTATATAATTGATTTAATCAATTAATTGTATAGTTTAAATCAAAAATCAAAATCAATCTATTCCCTTACATGGCTAATTTAATTAATTAATTGAATTGATTAAATCATAATTTCCTTCAACAAAGGAGACAATAATTTAAAGAGCCAATGAGAATCAAGGATTTAAAGCACATGTATCACTCCAAACTTTGCAATCTTGATCACTCATTTGACCCTTTAACATCCTCACCATTCAATTTGTCTCTTTGTCCCAACCTTTGAGACCACCATTTAAATGGTCTCTCCATTTGAAACCATTTAAATGGTCTTTCCATTTGAAACCATTCGAAAGTCTTCAACTCAATTCTTTGAGTTAAATTAGACTTTTATTTCCATAGAATTGATTGATTTCAAAGTAATTTCATGAAGGTATACTTTATATATACATATTTACCACCACTAAAACTACTATTAGATCTACACTCATATGTAGCATGACCATACTTGTGACAATTTTAACAATAACCATTAAAAGAGTAAGGTCTATTCACCCATTTTCTCCTACACATATTTGTAGTATGACCAAACTTTCCATAGTTCTAGCAAGTAGGTTTATTAGGTTTCTTACCTAATTTTATTGGATCTTCCTTCTGATCTTTTTGTGCCTCCTTAGGTTCAACATTAGAGGATTCTCCAGTTTCAAATGTTCCTTCTCCTTAATAAACTAGACTAGTTGTATCTCTATGTCTTCTTTGGATCTTCAGTTGTTCATCAAGTTTTTGTGATCTTTCATTATATTTCCTCAATTTTTCATTTATTTTTTGCTTAGTTTTCAGTTCTTTCCTCGATGACACATTCATATTTCTAAGTCTTTCATTCTCAGCTAATACTTGAAGATTCTCTATAGTTGTATCCTGCATTTAATTCTAATATAGGGTAAATTCATGTCCTAGTTTGACAAGCTCTTTATTTTTTATCTTTTAGGGAATCATCAACAATTTTATTGGCAGCTTCTACACTAATTTTTTCTTCCAGATCTTCACACATCCTAACAAACTAAATTTAAAGCTCTCTTTTCAAATTAACCATATTATATTTAAGCTTTTTGTTCTTTTCCAATAGAGTTTCTATGACTTATTTTGATTCTTCAGATGTACTTCCTTTAGACAGTTATTCTATGTAGTCCTAACTTTCACTTAGTTGATCAACAAGTTCTCTCATCTTTGCAAGAGATTGTCTCACCTTTTCCTTTAGCTCCCTGGTCATCTTATTTGCATTATCAAGTTGCATCTCATACCTATACTCCTCCATGATACTAGATATTTTCCAAGCTATTAGAATTATCACCAAAAGGACCTGAGCTCTGATACCAATTGTTGTAAATAATAGGTACTGAGAGGGGGGTGAATCAGTACAAATAGATATTGAACTAATTCAATTACTAATCTAAATAGCTGTTGAAATACTTTCCAAATTATAAAATAGGTAACTAATGCAAATATAAATTAGTGATAACAACCATCCACAAGTTCCACTCACATAACACATATATTTGTATGTGGATACCCTTATAAGAGGGAAAAAAGCCACAGTTGGGATGACACACAAGCCCAATATTATAGTATATGAGTTTTCCCTGTTAGGAGCTACAACTACCCTTTCTGAGGGTTCATCTGGTTGGGAGTGAATTTAGTACAATGTTAGGAGTACAATAAGATCATCTATGATCTACCTCTCTAGAGGATTTTAAACCTCAATAAAGAAGTTACCCTATTAAAGGATTTACAAAAAGAACTTGTTAAAGTTCACCTGGTTAAGGGATTTTGTTTGTTGCAACTATTAGGGAACAACACAATTTGTGATCTGGATGTAACATTAGTTGCTTGTCAGATCCTATGAGTTCTATGTACTCTATAAGTGTTCTCTACTCTCTCCTCTCTGATCGCAACCTCAAAATTATAAAACCCTAATCACCCAAAACAACTCTTGCAGCTTCTCTTGGCAACAACAAGTTCACTGCCTTTCAATATGAGCAGTTCCTATAAATAAACAACTTGCAATGCCTTAAAATTTATCTTCAAATTGCTTTCTTGAGATATAACCATGTGTCAAAATTGATAATCTCAATGAAAGAAATGATTTATCATGACCGTGTTAGGTCAAGATAAGATCTGCAAGTTTATATATCCAAGGTAGTTAAACATGTTTTGACTTCTCCAATGCAACACCTCAAATATATCTTAAATGCTTGCATCAATCTTGTAATACCAATACATTGGATGTATAACCTTTATTCCACATCAACATATACCTTCTTACCAATTGTATCTTTACTTTACTTAATGTAGTATATCATGACTTTACTCACTTGATTGACATCATTGAAAAAAAAAAAAAAATTTCCCAACACAATACCAAAAATCTCTTAATCATAACACCAAATACCAACAATCTCTCAATCATAATATCAAATAACAAGTCATACTACTAATTGGGAGTCAATGTTTTCACACCCCAAAACCTTGAAAGGGAAATTAGTGGCCGCAACCTTGAAACTCCCATGATCATGAAACAATTGAGGTTTTCTTATTCTTGGGTTAGTTTACTTAGTTTTTTAAGGTTTTTTTGTAGTTTCTTTTTCCATCTCTGGTCTTTTAATTGTAGTGATATTTTTTATTTTTCTTTCTACAATTAGTGCTTAATTTTCTTTCATAGATAGTTAGTTTTGACATTTTTATTAAAACATGCTGACAAAGGTTTCCTGTGGATGTATAAGTTCTAGTTATGTCAACTTCCTTACCCAAGAAGTACAAATTTTGAGGCTATGATCCACCTTCCAAATTGGATAATCTCTAGAATTAAATTAGAAACATCTACATTGGTGATATGGACTTCAACAAGTTCATCAAAAGCATTTCAAATCTGAATTCTCGGTCACCCGATGCCTCTTCAATGGTCATGTGTGTATTAGTTCATTCAATGGGCTACCCTATGTCCATTTAGTCCCTAGACTTAATAATGGTAGTGGAAGAGCACTATGATCCCAAAGAGAGGAGACTAAAGAACAAAAATGAAGATTTTGTTCTAGACATCATGTCAAATGTGATAGAATATTTTTTCAACATTCCAACAACAGATCGGTATATCACCATATCTATTGAACAAGGAGAGAGTTATTACATGGATGAACTTGGTATCCTACACAAAATCAATAAGAACTAAAAAGGCCATAAAGGGGAGATAAGATGGAAATGATGGATCTACATAGATAATATTTAATGGAGGACATGAAGAATTGTGTCATTCTTTTAAGAAGGGTGTGTTAAAATTTAGGAATTGGTGAATTCCCACAAGCCCAATAATCACCCACATGAAAATAACTTGCCACGTACAAGACAAAATCCTTAAACAAGAAATTTCATGAACAATTAGAATGAAGGAATAATTGAGAATTAAATTAATCAGAATAAGTTATTACAATGAGATCAATCCTTAATAAGTGAGATGACAAAAAACCTAATACAAACCATAAAGGATGCATGTGTAAAATAAAATAATTATTAAATGAAAACTACAGCTTCCTAAATTCAGCTTAAGTGAAAAATGTAAAAAAAAAAAAGGCCACTTAATTAATTAATCAATATGATTAAATTAATTAAGTTAAATAACCTTTTAACTCTAACACCCCCCCTTAAGATAAACTTAGGGAGTGGCTAAAATGATAAGTGCATGAATGAAAATACATGCAAGAATGCAAACTTGGGTCCCAAAAACAAGGCCTAATGAGGCACCCCATTACAACCAAATATCTCTAAAGCGGAGAAAAGGAGAAAAAACAGCCAGAAAAAACTCCTCTCCAAAAAGAGATGGAAAAAAGGTACAACAAAAATTTATCAAGAGACTCTCTCAAGACCATAAGTACAACCAACCCCCCATAAGAGAGCATCAAGACTCTGAAGCCCCCCAGAATGATAGAACCCTTGTGTCAATGATCAGACCAATGTGGCTCCAATGTGAAAGAAACAAAGGCAATGGATAAAGAAGAGGAAACCCCTAAATGTAAGGTGAAACTGAAAGGCCTGGATGATGCTCACAAGAGGACACATAAGAATCATGTAATAGAATCTCTAATGAAGGAGGGATAACAGTTGTGTTGAATCTATCATTTGAGTGGATATGAATGTCCTCTGGTATGTCCTTAATAATTTCACTAGGTGGCTCAATGTAGGGAGCTACAATATCAGGAAAAGATGAAGAGGAATCATGCTGAACATATTCAAAATCAACATGAGGTGGAGGTGTATAATTTACAACACTAGTCTCAAGAATAACACATAAATTCAAGTGACCTAACTTCACCTCTAAAAAATCTCATGAAGAAAGAGAAAAATTATCCAACTGTAGAGATGGTGGAACAAAATGAGAGAAAGAGTACAAGTGGGAAGAATGACTAGTTATCCTTGTTGCAAAAATATTGTCTATCTTACTATCTATGATGTGCACTGAATCTCGTGTGAAATCAATTTTCTTCCCTATCCCACTATGAGTAATTTGATATATAGAAAGGAGGTTAGAGAAAAATATGGAGCACATAATACATCATTAAAAGAATCATCCTCAATGTCAATAAAACCTTTCCCATATACAATCATAATAGTTTTGTTCCCCATCAAAATGTGTGGGGTAGGAGAAACCTCAAAATATGAGAATAAATCCTCAGAATATCCCATATGGTGTGAAGCACCAAAATCTAGTAGCCATCAAGAAGAGTGTGGACTAGAAGTTGCACATAATGCATGACCATTTCCTCTGTCTTTTCCATTTGTCTGAATGATGATAAAGAAGAAGACTTGTGAGAAGTAGAAGAAGAAGGAATATCAATGTTGCTCTTCATAAAAAGAGATGTCAAATCTGAAACCTATTTTGCATATCCATCTATCTTCTTCCCATAGGAATGAGGCTTATCATTATTTGGAATTTTACAATAAACACACTTAGGTCTTTCTCTCTTGGATTTTTCCCCCTTAGGAGGAGATGGGACATAGGGGTGTTGAGATCTGGAATCCTTCCTAGGCTCTATGGTTTGTGGCTTTTGTTTCTTCTCCTACTTCCTTGGAGATTTCTGAGCTACCAATGCTTGCTTCTTTGATCCTGGAAGAGCATCCAACTATGTGAGCTTGGACTTCTCACATGTAAACCGGTCGTAGAATACCTTAAAGGTAGGCATGGAAAATTGTGGACCCAAAGCATCCATGATGGAGTAGAATGTACAAGAAATATTTGAAATGAACCTCAAATCTTAGAGAGAGATAGGTATATACACTTAGTGTCTAGTTTATAGTTATCAAAACCTTGTAACAATGATCATAGTGATTTAAATTTAGTCAATAAATCCTTAATAGATAGAAAAGAATCATGTGCCAAAGAGGCCAACTCTGTCTCAATTTGAAGTGCCCAAAACTAATTAAGGGTTCCAAAAAGATCATGAAACTTGGTCCACATGTCCTGAGGTGTAGTAAAACCCTTGAGGTGAAAAAAATACTATCTGAAATATTTAAGGGAAGAATCCCCATGGCCTCATCCATTCTATTTCGGTGCTACATGACATTGAATGGGCGAGTCAATTGAGGTTGAACCTCATCCAAACAAGACCATAACCCCCTTGACATGAGAAGGTGGGTCATATGTGTCTTCTAGGTGTGATAATTGTGTGGAGTAAGTCTCTTAATAAAGGAAGGGTCTACAATGTGAACTAGTGGAAAAATACCCCCCATAATACAAGAACCAAAACCTTAGCACAAATCTGAAAGTTGGAAAGTGAAAAAAAAACTAATGTCTGATATCTATGTACCTGGTGAAAAATACAATGGAATTGACTACATATACTGAAAGATCACTGAAACACCTTTCCAACGCCTTTTTTTTTTTTAAACCGGAGACTATATGCAAAAGATATGCCCCTAGGAAGGCAAAAAATAAGCTCTAACTTTGATTGGCAGTAAATGCAACAAAACAAAAAAATCAGAAAAAATAACTTACACAGCTGGATTGAGATCATAATTATCTTTTTGATGATATCTCATTTACTCAATTTTGAGTTTGTATGACAAAGTTATGGGAAAAAAACAAACAGCTACTCTTTATGACAAAAAGGTCAAATTTGTCGACAGGTTGACAACCGTCAAATTTTGGCTAGAAAAAGAAAAGTGTGTATGTTGATGTCAACGCCTTCATGTGGAAGTATTGTGTCAATACCTGCATGTACTCATTAAAAATGATTTCAAAAACTTTTATTTATAAGTTAAAAATATATATTATAAAAGTTTTGAATTCCAAAAACATAAGCTTTGCTTTTTTTTGGCAGTGGGCTACCTTTGCACTGATGTTAGCACTATACTTTTCTCATGTTAACACAAATTACTCCATAAAGCACGCCCTCTAAAAATTTTAACCCATATTTGATGATTTAAAAAATCAACAAATTTTATATGGATTTAGGGATTTTTGGCCCTTTTGAGCATAATAGTGGCCTTTTTTTTGCGCCAAAGTGCCTAGATTTTTCATCTACCCCCAAATCCATACTTTCACAAAGCTTCTGGGTCTAATTGTGAGATCCAAATTGCCCCAAGATGCACAAAAACTTCAATGTAATAAAAATCGCAAAATTGATGAACAGTAAGCATCATGTTTAGAGCTCTGCTACCATGTTGAAATTCAAGAATTGGTGAATTCCGACAAGCCTTATAATACCTGCATGCAAATAACCTTCCACGTACAAGAGAAAATAAAATAAAAGAATTATTAAATGAAAACAAAAGCTTCCTAAATTTAGCTTAAGTGAAAAAATAAAAAATTTGACTTAATTAATTAATCAATATAATTAAATTAATTAAGTTAAATAACCTTTTTACTCTAAAAGGGTGTTCAATCTTCCCCAAGATAGGAAATTGGAAACATGGATGGTCCTCTATATTGAGAACATCAGAAAGAGGCAAAGAAGGATTGATTGGGGTTAGATTATATGTGACACCCTAGATGAACAGTTGTAGAGGGTCAAGATTAACCCAAAGTTTTACATGACTTTGTATGTTGTCTATTTACTAACTTCTTGAGAATATTACCTAGGTTTGTGTAAATAAGGGTCATTGAATGATCACAAGGCATGGGTATACAAGGTGTATCCCTAATTGATCATAAAAGACAAGTTAACAATAGGAAGTCCCAACTTCAGGATTGTGAATGATGCTTTTGTGTTTGTTGTCATTCATTCTATCAAAGGGGATTATGCTAAGTAGATATATGAGGAGGATTCCACTAAAATTAATAAGTTTGGAAGCTACTTCATCTAGTTCTAAAACTTCACTTACGAGTAGACCCAAGAAACTTCCTTGGTACCCTTTGGATCGATTGATCCTAATGGAGCTTTACCAAAAACTACCTGATGCAGATATACTCATCATTAGAAAACATAAGTTTTACTTCACCTTCCCCATCTCTATTGAAGCCCACTCACTTCAGGGTATCAAGGAAGAAAGGACAGTCTTCTTTGAATGGATTAATGTCCTCTTGATGAGATAAAGATAAAGAGGGGAAAATTTAATCTAATAGAGAATTTCAACAAAGTAATGGGTTCTCATTTTAAGCATGATTCCCACATAGAAGATCATTTAGATAATTGTGTATATGATTACAAGGTTAGAATCAAGGACTACTACAGGATGGACTTGGACCTTGCATAATATGATCTTAATGTCTATATTTCATATGAAGTAGGGAGATGGATTCAAAGAATGTTTTGCTCCTACTATAAAATAAAGACAAGGTGTATGCCCAATAAATTTTTAATGCGGATATTGGTTCCCTAGAATTAGAAGATATTGAGTACAAGGCTAGGCATCTCATTTGATGTACTTTGGATTGGATACATAGGTCTTATCCCATGGAACCAGTGCCCATAAAACCCAAGGTGGATGCACCCACAAAGATAGAGAAGGGGAAAGGGGAAAGGGAAGAAATTTAATGTTAGCATTTTCAAGAAGGCACCTCCCCCTCCCCAAAATAGGTCATTGGTCATGCTAGAAAAATAGAAGCACAATACAATCCAATCCAAAAATATTGAAGAAGAAAAAGGCCAAAGATAATAAGAAAGCACTAGCTCAATCCTCTTCCTCTGTTGCTACAACTACTACCCCAACCCAGATAGAGTAGAAAAGAAAGAAAGATGGGATTGTGTAAAATTCTATAGATGCCTGGATGGTAGTAGAGAGTGGCTAGACTAAAACATAACAAGAACCCTATCAGGGCTATGGATGCTTGACTAGAAGTAGATAAATCTTTGAGAAATCCTAGTTGATGTTGTAAAAATTGTCTCTCATTTATGTCCTTATGAGTGATCCTCATAGAAGCATCTAGTTACAATGAATATACTCAAATACACATAGGAAAGCTTATGTAAAGGTGTTAATATTGAAGCTCGTAAAATAGAATTTTGTTTCCCCAGTGGCTAGGTGTTATTTTTTGGTGCAGGTCAGTTTGAAGGTTGTTTGCAAATGAAGAAATGCCTTGGTCATTTCTCCTTTCATTGGGGATTTTTTTGTGCCTCCATAACTTACACCCTATTTTGGCCACTTGGCCTAATGGGGACCCCCTTTTTCATATTTTGATTTTTCTTTGTTTATATGATATTAGTCAATCTAGTGTTGGGTAGGTCATATTGTGGGCTCCTTATGCTCCTAAAAGTTTAACACTTTGATGATCGAGGTCAAGGTTTTTTGTCCTTTCTTTCCCCTTCTCTTTTTTTCTTTTTTTTCCCTATAGTTCCCTTAGCAGAACATAGAAATCCAAGATTTAGGATTTCAAGGTTTTGGGAAGGTAACTCTTCCTCGAGTCCCCAAAGTCTCAGAGCATCACAAGCCCATAAGGTCGAATCTCCAGTAAGTTCTAATCATGGATTGCACCCATGGGGGATTGGGGTATCTCAGGGGTACTCTTACCCCTAACCCCCTAGGTCAAGCTTGGGGTGACATAATCCTAAGGAACATGAATGGATATAAAAGGGACAAGGTTACCTCATTTTGTTCACCGCACTTTTTTGTGGTTTAGATTTCTATTCAAGCTTTAGTTTGTCAGTATACTCTTGCGACCTTGTCAACATTTTGTTTCATCACTGATTGGACTTTCATGCTTCAAAAGTATTATTTTATCATGTGACTTGATCAAATGACTTTATTTGATTATGGGAGGGTGTATTTGGTCTTTTGTTTGGTTAGGGTCTAATTTTTATTGCTTTTAGTTGTGATTTCTATCTTTTGTTTTGTTTCTTTAGTGCTTGTTCATTTGAACTTAGATATAAAAAAAAACTTTGTTCCCTAATGTCACAACAAAATTTGAGGACTTAGGTAAATTGCAAACTTAAAAAAAAAAATTGGACACCAAGATTTCCATCGAGGCATCAGGGTCAACGAACCCCGAAACCCTCAAAACCCCAAGGCATTTCCTTGACTATTTTTTATAATAATCGGTTTGTCAGGGTCTGGGAACCTCAAAACCCTTTCATTTTTTGGACTCTAAAACCCCAAAACCTCATAGCCTTTTGGGTTTTAGAAAGTCGTACTACTTATCGGGAAAATAGTTTTTTTGCACCCCGAAACCCCAAAAGGGAAAGTAGTTCCCATAATGCGAAAACTCTGGTGATCATGAAAAAAATGAGGTTTTCCTATTCTTGGGTTAGTTTCCTTAGTTTTTCTAGGTTTTATTTTTAGTTTTTTTCCTGTCTCTGGTCTTTTAGTTATAGTGATAGTTTTTTATTTTGCTTTCTTTAATTGGTGCTTAATTTGCTTTCATAGATAGGTAGTTTTCACAATTTCAATAAAACATGATGCCAAAGGTTTCCTGTGGATGCAAAAATTTTAGGTATATCAAATACCCTACCCATGAAGTATAAATTATGAGGCTATGGCCCACCTTCCAAACTAGGTAATCTCCACAACAAGATTACAAACACTAACATTACTCATATGGAATTTAAATGGTTCATAAAAAGCATTTCAAATACCAATGCCCAGTCACCTGATTCCTCTTCAATGGTCATATACAAATTGGTTCACCAAGTGGGTTACCCAGTGTCCATTTAGTCCCCAAAATTAATAATGGTAGTGGTAGAGCACTAATATCCCAAAGAGAGGAGATTAAAGAATAAATAGGGAGATGTTGTTTTGGACATCATGTCAAATGTGATAGAAGATTTTTTCCACATTCCAATAGTGGATTAGTATATCACCATCTTCATTGAATGAGGAGAGAGTTATTATATAGATGAAATTGATATCCTGCACAAAATCAATCAGAACTACCTGGAAAGGCCACAAAGGGAATTCAAGCTGGAAAGGATGGATCTTTATAGAGTATATTTAATGGAGTACATGAAGAATTGTGCCACTCTTCTAAGTAGGGTGTTCAATCTTCCCCATGATAGGAAATAGGAAACATGGATTTTCCTCTATATTGAGACCACCAAAGAGAGGCAAATGAGGATTGATTGTGATCATATTATAAGTGTCACCCTAGATGAATAGTTGTAGAGAGTCAAGATAGACCCAAAGTTTTATATGACTTCGTATGATGTCTATTTACTAGTTTCCTAAGTAGATTATCTAGGTCTATATAAACAAGGGTTATTAAATGATCATAAGGCATGGGTATACAATTTGTATCCCTAATTGATTAGAAAGGAGAAGTTACCAACAAGAAGTCCTTAGTTCAAGATTATGAATAATTCTTTTTTGTTTATTGTCATTCATTCTATCGAAGGAGATTATGCTAAGCAGATGTTTGAGGAGGTTGCTCTAAAATTAATAAGTTTGGAATATGCTTCATCTAGTTTCAAACCTTCACTTACCTAAGATTAGTTGGGTGCATCTTTCAACCCAAGAAAATTATTTAGTTCCCCTCAGATCGATCGATCCTAATGGAGCTTTTCTTGAAACTGTCTGATGCTAATAGACTCATCATGAGAAAACATAATATGTACTTCACCTTCCCCATCTCTATTGGATCCCACTTAGATTAGGGTATCAAGGAAGAAAGTAAAATATTCTTGCAATGGGATGAATGTCTTCTTGATGAGCTAAAGATAAAGAGGAGCAAGTTTTATCCAATAGGGACTTTCAAGAAAGTAATGGGCTCTCATTTTAAGCATGGGCCCCATATAAAAGAACATTGAGAGAATTTTGTAGATGATTATGAGCTTATAATTAGGGACTACTATAGGATGGACTTGAAACTTGCATAATATGATCTTAATGCCCATATTCTAGACGAAGTATGGGAGAGGGATTCAAAGAATATTTTTCTACTGATGTAAAATAATGACAAGGTGTATGCCTAATCAATTTTAAATATGGAGATTGGTGCCACAGAATTAGAAGAAATTGAGCATAGGACTAGGCATGTGTTCTAGTGTACTTTGGATTGGATACATAGGTCTCACATCATGGAATTAGCACAAATGAAACCTAAGGTAGACCAATTGAAAAAGATAGAGAAGGAGAAAGAAAATAAATTTAATGTTCCTAATGGTAAAAATTTCCACCGTGAAAATTCCTTGTGTTTCAATGAGATTTATTTTCATTTTGGGGTATTGAAAATGTTCTTGAGCCTTTGGAATGGTTGGGTTTTAGGGTTTTATGTTATCAAAAAATGTCTAAGTGTTGGATAAACCCTTTTTTTATCTTGGGCCATTACCTTTTTATAACTTAATCAGTTGGTGTCATTGTCATTAAAAGGTGGAGCAATTTGTTCATTCCTCACTATTCAAATGATAAGGTCATCCTTTATTTGTTTGATTTGTTGGGAGATATCTTGGACATCCTAGTTGGCAATGGATAGTTGAACATCAAGGGTTGTCAATTTAGATATATCACCACTTTGATAGGCTGCAAGATTGATTATGTTGTATATACTCTTATGATACATTCTCTTCATGCCCTCAATATTGATGAGATCATCACCTGTGCCCTGATGGGAACCACATCCCAACTTGATGAAGTATTTCTCCATATACGAGATGCTTTCTTGGAGGGTTTCTACCATGAGTTCTAGATGTTCATGGACTTCAGTTATAGTGTCTTGCTTGTAAGTCAAGGAATATCTCCACCTATGGAGAGGCTCATCGGTAGTTTCCAACACCTTTTTGGTGATTGCATCCTCTACCTTCATTTTCATCAACTCCTCTAACGTAGATTGGAGACTCTCAGTAGTTCTCTTCTCTTCCCTCAGGAGCTGAATATCATTTATCACCACATCCTTAAGATGTATATAAACTTTATAGTAAGCCCCAAGGAAAATTATTAGCGGTAGCCCTCTGGACTTGAGATCCTGGATCCAATCCTTGCCAATTTTCCCCAAGTGACGATCCTCATGAAATTGTGCAATTACCTCCTAACTTGTATATGTGTGTGAATATTGTACCTACAATTTGTAACACAACACTTCAATATGTCATGGCATCAATGGTTAAAATTATGAAAATCAAAGGAAAAGCATAAGGAAACCATCAAAATTGACATACTACTTCCTATATAAGAAGAGTGTGATTTAGGCTATAATTTCCCTCAGATTATGCATAAATTAGTGACATATTTGGTCCTAAAATGGAAGATTCATCAAGAATTGAAACTAATTAACAAACAATTCATGCTTAAGATGATGTAAAGGTTCAATTTGAAGTACAAATGAAAGTTATCTAATTAGCTATTTGAGATTGTTAAACAAAAATGACAGCATAAGGGTATAATTGAAATTCTAAGATTATGGGCCAATTGAGCTCAAAATTCAACCCTTTGATAGAAGAATTTGAGAGATGAGTGGTTGAATTTATTTGTAAGGAGAGGTGGAGATTGAATCTTTGGTGATCCATGTGAGTGAACTTTCATTGGCTTATGGATTGAATTTTCATGTGCAAGTGATGAGTTTTAATTAGAAACTTTATTTAATTCCTTTTAATTAATTACTTTAGCCAAGGATTTAATTGTGTTGATTTGATTTAATTGTGGCCAATTTAATTAATGTGAGTTAGTGATGAAATCACTTTGATTTTAAGAAATTAAATTGATTTTGATGAATTATGCCAATAATCAAATAGTTGGATTGACATAATTAGGTGTATGATCACACTTAGGGAAAATAGGGTCTCTAGTTAGAGTAGACCAAATTAGGGTGGTTACATTTGCCCCTCTTTAAATTGATGTGCAAACAGAACATTGATTTAAAGAATGTCTAATGTTGACTTCAGGAAGTTTGATAATTTTGCACTTGATTGAATGAAATATAGCTGATGAGATCAGTCTCAAATGTGCTTGAACTAAGACTGATAGTATCAACTTTGAACTTGATCGAACAAAGGTCAATCAAATAGAGATCTAAAGATAACAATTCTGAACTTGATCGAACAAAAATTGATAATACTAACTCTAAAATTGATTGAACGAAGGTCAATACAAAGTTGCTGAGAGCTGTGATGTATCAATTCTGAACTTGATCAAAGAAGAATTGACAATACTGACTCTGAACTTGGTCGAACCAAGGTCAGTATAAATTTCCTGAAAGCTTTATAAAGATCTGAGAGATTGTAGGCATAGATATACATCTTGTTTAGCACTGAAACCTTCTCATCTTTTGTTTGATATTTGTCATTCACTTGGTTGATAATGAGTTGAGAGTCACCATACACATGTAACTTGATGATTTTCCATTCCATAGCAAGCTTGAGCCCATTTACTAATATTCTAAGATGTTTTTGGTGCATGGAAACATCATTTTTATACCCCTTAGGTATCTTTTAGCCTTGAGGAGTGATAAATAATACCCTTGCTCCAGATCCTTGTTGTGTGAAAGAGCCATCAAAATACATCTTCCAAGGATATTTTGTTAAGTGCATGATTGTCTCATCTAGAAACTCTATAATCAAAGGTGTATCCTCTTGCAATGGTGAGTCATCTAGTTGATATGCTATCACTTGTCCTTTGATAGCCCTTATATCTACATACTCGATATAAAATTCACTTAGTATCAAGACCCATTTCGATAGTATTCTTGTCAATGTTGTTTTACTCAAGAGGTATTTGAGAGGGTCAATTATTGCAATAAGTTTCACTGTATGCGAGAGCATGTATTGTCTCAACTTATGGGATGCAAAAGCAACTACCAAGAAAGATTTTTCAATGATATTGTAGTTGAGCTCATAAGCCGCTAGGGTCCTTTTGATATAATAGATCACTCTTTCCTTTTTGTTTTCATCCTCTTGGGCTAGAAATACTCCAAGCGATGTGTTAGTAATAACTAGGAGGGGGGGTGAATCAGTGGCCTCAAAAATTTATCCAATTTAAACTTTAATCCACCAAACAATACTTCTCCAATTATTAAGTCCCTACAAGATGTATGCCTTTGAAATACTTGAAACAAATAACTGTCTGTCGGTTTACCTTGTCTATTCTTCTTCTCCTTAATAACCGATAAGTAGTAAACTGTATTTACCAATACTCAGTAAATATGTAGAGTATACCAATCAATCCATAAATGCATATGTAGAATGTAAAACAATAAATTAATGAACCATACACATATAACACAAGTATTTTAATGTGGAAACCCTATTAAGGGAAAAACCACTGGGACTGGTACCCCAAATTTTCACTCTTCTAAAGTGAGCCCTGTTAGGAGCCAACCCTGTTAAAGGTTACAAACACATGATTAAGTGCGACCTTGTTAGAGGACTTTTATACATAGGTTGTCACTTAGTATATGGAATCTATGCTACCATCCTTGAATCAGTCTCTTGACTGTCAATAGGATTTATGCTTAATCTTACTACCATCCTTGAATCAGCCTTCTTCTTAGACTATCAATATGCTTTAGGTAAGACTGATGCTACTATCATGAGTCAACCTTCTGGTAATCTGTTAGGATATACCTCAATTACAAAATACTGTTAAGTCCTACTCTGTTAAGAGACTTAATGCTTCAATGGTTAAATTGAAACAAAATGACTTGTTCTTAATGCAACTGAATTGCAGATTTTCAGATCTATTTACTTACAATATCTTTCTTATAAATGTATCAATTCAATTCCTTTGTACTTAACTCTTTATGCTCTATGATGCTATGCTTTTCTATTCTTCAGTGTCTGCAGAATTCTTTAGCTCTCCCTTAGCTTGATTGATCAGGACTGCATGAAGTTTATCCTTCATTAGTTTCTCTTCAGCATCTTCTATCAGTTCACTCCCCTGTGTATTTGATTGCACTCTTAAAATGAATTATGCTAGTCTCTTATATAGACATGATGTTCCTTAATTCTTGGTTCTTGATTCTTGATTCTTGGCATGAAAAACAATCCAACCAAATTGATTTATGGCTTTAACTCCTGATTTATCTCATAGTTGTCTTCTTGCCAGTTGTACAAATCATCTTTAAATCACTTACTTAACTGTGGTCAAATAAAAAAAATCAAACAACCAGTTAATTTTATCATTAAGCTATGCCAGCTAGATATTTTGTCATTTTCTGATCTCTCTATTCTGTCGGCCAATTCTGTAGTTCGTCACCGGTGACAACTGCCAGTTCCATCGATACAACTTCAGTTAGCTTCGGGATCTCTGTTCGTCGGGCATCATTGGATCTTGCTCATCAGGCAACACTATTTTTATCTTCTCGGGCATCCTATGATTGTGCTTCATTGGGAAACATTGTCTTTTACTCGTCGGGTATCACTGTGACTTTATCTCTGTCTTTACCGATGGTGTGCACTCCACCGGTGTAGTATGTCACTTGGTGAATACTTGACTTTTATGCATTGTTGAAAGCATATCCTTTGTTACATTGATTCTCTTAAGTCTTTGGCATTATGTATATGACAATACAGATGATTTCAAGTTGACATCAATGACAATACAAACCATTAACTGATTTAATGTCTTGCATCATCTTCAACTTAATATAGTCAAACATTTAATCAGTTATATGTCATCAATCTCTCCCTTTGGCATTGATGGAAACATGCTATAATATCACACTATACTATTGCTAATACAATATGAAATACAATTGTTGAGATTCATCAAATTACCAAATAGTTTGTTTTGATAACCGATAAAATGTCTAACCATCGGTAAGCTCTGTGTAAGCTTATATTTGATTCTTGCAGCTTTAATTTTTCTTCTTCTGATGTGTTGTGTCCTCTTTTGGTGTCAATTTTTCTCTTTGACTATTCTGCTTCTTTGATGTCTTTCTCTTTTGTTTGCAACATTGATACAAAAATTCTCTCCCTATGGATATGATCTCTCCCTATTTTGAGTAATCTGATAATGA
>MU226068.1:10512967-10583605 GCA_018584345.1 Thuja plicata | reverse complement strand
CTCAAAAATTTATCCAATTTAAACTTTAATCCACCAATCAATACTTCTCCAATTATTAAGTCCCTACAAGATGTATGCCTTTGAAATACGTGAAACAAATAACTGTCTGTCAGTTTACCTTGTCTGTTCTTCTTCTCCTTGATAACTGATAAGCAGTAAACTATATTTACTGATACTCAGTAAATATGCAGAGTATACCAATCAATCCATAAATGCATATGTAGAATGTAAAACAATAAAGTAATGAACCATACACATATAACACAAGGATTTTAACGTGGAAACCCTGTTAAGGGAAAAACCACTGGGACCGGTACCCCAAATTTTCACTCCTCTGAAGTGAGCCCTGTTAGGAGCCAACCCTGTTAAAGGTTACAAACACATGGTTAAGTGAAACCTTGTTAGAGGATTTTTATACATAGGTTATCACTTAGTATCTGGAGTCTATGCTACCATCCTTGAATCAGTCTCTTGACTATCAATAGGCTTTATGCTTAATCTTACTAACATCCTTGAATCAGTCGTCTTCTTAGACTGTCAATAGGATTTAGGTAAGACCGATGCTACTATCATGAGTCAACCTTCTAGTAATCTGTTAGGATATACCTCAATTATAAAAGACTGTTAAGTCCTACTCTGTTAAGAGACTTAATGCTTCAATGGTTAAACTGAAACAAAATGACCTATCGTTAATGCAACTGAATTGCAGATTTTTAGATCTATTTACTTACAATATCTTTCTGATCAATGTATCAATTCAATTCCTTTGTACTTAACTCTTTCTTCTCTGTGATGTTGTGCTTTTCTATTCTTCGGTGTCTGCAGAATTCTTTAGCTCTCCCTTAGCTTGATTGATCAGGACTGCATGAATTTTATCCTTCATTAGTTTCTCTTCAGCATCTTCTATCAATTCATTCCCTCGTGTATCTGATTGCACTCTTAAAATGAATTATTCTAGTCTCTTATATAGACATGATGTTCCTTAATTCTTGGTTCTTGATTCTTGATTCTTGACATGAAAAACAATCCAGCCAAATTGATTTACGGCTTTAACTCCTGATTTATCTCGTAGTTATCTTCTTGCTAGCTGTACAAATCATCTTTAAATAACTTACTTAACTGTGGTTGAATAAAACAAATCAAACAACCAGTTAAGTATCCTTAATCTCTGCCAGCTAGATATTTTGTCATTTTTTGATCTCTCTATTCTGTCGGTCAATTCTATAGTTCGTTGCCAGTGACAACTGCCAGTTCCATCTGTACAACTTCACTTAGCTTCAGGATCTCCATCTGTCGGGCATCATTGGATATTTCTCGTTGGGAAACACTATTTTTAGCTCATCAAGCATCCTGTGATTTTGCTTCATCAGGCAACACTGTCTTCTACTCATCGGGTATCACTGTGACTTTATCTCTGTCTTTACCGATGGTGTGCACTCTGCCGGTATAGTTTGTCACTTGGTGAATACTTGACTTTTATGCATTGCTGAAAGCATAACCTCTATTCCATTGACTCTCTTAAGTCTTTGGCATTATGTATATGACCATACAGATGATATCAAGTTGACAATGACAATACAAACCATTAACTGAGTTAATGTCTTGCATCATCTTCAACTTAATATAGTCAAACATTTAATCAGTTATATGTCATCACGATGTAGTTTTAGCTGAGATATAGAGTAGAAATGGTTTTCTATGAATAGGCACCATGAGAATATGAGGATTGGCCAAATAGTCCTTTAATTATTTGAAATTGTTTTCACAATGCTCATCCCATTTTAAAGTGACTCCTTTATGTAACATTATGTGAAGGTTGTGCTCTGTCTGCTAGTTGAGACATGAATCTTCTGATGGACTGAAGTATTCCTTGAAGCATCCTCATTTGACTGGTATTACGAGGAGGTGACATTTCCATTATCACTTTTACCTTTTTGGGGTCCACCTCAAATCCTTTGGCTGACACAATAAACCCTAAGATCTTCCCTAATTGGATGCCAAATTCACATTTCTTTGGATTAAGTCTTAGTTGAAATTGTTCCATTCAATCTAGTATCTTCCTCAAGTCTTTAATGTGATTCATTCTTATCTTTGACTTGGCTAATGTATCATCCACATAGTCTTTCATGTTCTTGTGTATCACATCATGAAAGATTGTTGTTGTAGCTCATTGATATGTAGCTCCAGTATTCTTTAGCCCAAATGGCATGACGTTCTAGAAAAATGTTCCCCATGCGCATGTAAATGTTGTCTTTTCCTATTCTTTGGGAGAAATATTTATTTGTTTATAACCTCATAATCCATCAATGAGAGAATAAATATTATATCTCACTATGAGATCTATAATCATATCAATATTGGGCAGTGGAAAATCATCTTTAGGACAAGATTTTTTAAATCCCTAAAGTCTGTGCAAATCCTGACAGATTTATCTATTTTAGAAATGGGTACTACATTAGAAATCCATCCTACATAAGTGATGACCCTTATGAATCCAGCCTTTAAATTTTTTTCTAGCTCCACTTTCACCAATAATGCCACATGTGGGTGCATCTTTCTCAGTTTCTGTTTGACAGGTTTAATTCCAGGAGCTATAGATAAGTGATGCATTATTAACTCATGATCTAATCCAAGCATATCAGTATAAGACCATGCAAATTAGATCTTCTTCTCTTTGAGGAACTCAGTAAACTGTGTATTTTCTTCTTCTGATAATGATTGTGCCAGGTGAACAAATTGAGGAGCTTCTATTGTTCCCAAACTAACTGGTTGTGTTGGCTCTATCAGTACTAAAGATATTTCTTGAAAGTGTTCAGGGAGGATATCAAGAATATCATCTTTTGGTGCCTCTAAGAGGTTTTCACCATTAGATACATCTTTTATTTTTACTATTTAAGAATCTGATACTGCCACAACATGGTTTTCACCATCAGTTCTTTTCTTCTTTTTATTTTTCAATTTGTGACTAAGAAACTTGATATCCTCCTCTGTCAGGTTCATGCTCCTTGAATTGGTGGAAGAGGGATAGGGTTCACAAGCATTTAGATAATAGGCCAAAGTATAGTCATTGGGAAAGTTCATGATAAGAGTAGGGTTTGAGTCAGTCCAATCAATAAGGTCGGTGTTTACCAAGGATAATTATTTAGAGGCTTGTAAGGATAGGATCGTGTCAGCATCAAGACTATTAACTAACAAGACATGTTCCATTAAGTCAGCTTCTATTGTGTTTAAATTGTGAAGAGTCAAAATTTCATTAGTAGGGTTGTTGTTAGTGTCATGCGGACCTAACTCTAGTGACTCATAAGTTAAGCTTTCTCTTTCTTCCCTTATCATATTAAAACTCATATCTTGTATCCTTTGTAGTTCTTCTAGTCCTAGTAAGATGCCAGTGTCTTCATCAATAATCTAAGGCATCACCATCTCATCCAATCCTATGACAATGGTGGTGTTATGGGTAGTGTTAGAACTTTCTCCTCTTTCCAATAGAGGTGCAAATTTATGGATTACATCTACCTCAATGTCCATGGTAGCATCAGACATGTGATCCCATTCATAATCATGTGAGTCTATGATATTGCCATCAGATCTGTTTAAAAACTCATCAATAATTATCTAATGTACCCTATTAGCCATTTTTGGATCAAAGTGTGGTAAATCTAGGACATGTGAAACTGTCACTAATTTCCCCTATCTAGGATGCGCATCTTATTGTTGTCTTATAGGATCGGGTTCTTCAAAGGTGTTTGAGCTACTTGCTTCCTCTTTTATATTGATATTATCTTCTTGTTTTTGAGGAATTTCTACATGATATTCTTCTATTTGTTGGACTTCTGGAGAGTCTTCTTCTTCTTCCTCCTCTACCTCTTGGACATTATTTTGTGACAACAAGGGGACATGATACTCTATTTTTTCCCTAAAAGTAGGTACATATCATTCTTATTGGTAGTCTAGGTCCTCAGTACCAATGTGTAGTAATATTTCATATGTCCAAGGTACAATTTTTGTCTCTTCATCTTCTTCATCACTTCCTTTATCAAAGATTGGACCATCCTTGAGGTGGGGTGTTCTAAACTGTTATTGAAACACAACCCTATTTTGTCTTTGGTGTCTCTAAATTCCATTTGTATAGGCTCAATGAGTCCTTTTCCTTTACCTCCTAAATTTCCCTTCCCTTTGTATCCCATTTATTTAAGAAGATCATAACCTTTTCCATACTTTTTGGGAGATATCTCAACATGTTTTACTTCATTTTGTCTCTTTTCTTCTTTATAGAGCCAAGCCAAGACTGCTTTATCTTCTTTTTCATCCTCTTTAGAAGTAGGGGCTCTAACCATACCAATTGGTTTATGAATGTCTTTTCCTTTTGATGCAATAGGTGTAAAAGATGGGGATGGTTTCCCATAAGATTTTGGAGACACGGGAATATTAGTCAATGATGGGGTCGTTTCTAGTTTGTATTCCCCCATACTAGTTTCTTCAAGTTTTAATGTCTTTCCAAAGCTTCGCATCACCATGTCTTTAGAGGTTTAAGCTGGTAACTCTTTTGGAACTTCCTTATTGTGAGGAACCATACTATCTACTTTAACATTGTTGCAAGTGTAGCTTGAATCTGCAGGAATTGTTACTTCCACCCCATTGTGTGGCAATTCTATACATTGGTGGTAAGTATATGGCACTGCTTGCATTTCATGTATCCAAGGTCCTCCTAGTAATATGTTATAGGCCAATGGTAGATCAAGAACTTGACAAATCACATTTCATTCAATTGGTCCTATTCTTATTAGTAAAACAATTAGACCTTTGGATTATCTTTCCTCTTCATCATAAGCCTTGATGGTTATCTTACTTCTTGAATCAATTATTTGTTCTGAAAGACCCAATTTATTTATCAGATTGAGAGTACATATATTCAATCCTGCACCTCCATCTATCAATACACATTTTACACGGTTTTTAAGGATCATGACTTCAATGTGAAGGGGTTGGTTATGGGGATGAGTTAAAGATTTGTCATCTTCCTGTAAAAAGGAGAGGTAATGAGGAGTTGATATGTGATTGACCATTGCCTAGAATTTGTCCACATCTATGTCTTTTGGAACATTTATGGAATTTAGGACTTGTTCAAGAACTTCTTGATGCACTGAAGCGATATTTAATAACTCAAATATAGAGATTTGAGTTGAGGTCCTTTTCAATTGATCTACCAAGTTATAGTTAGCAGATAGTACAGGAACTGTTTGTCTTGACGTTGTTGGTTTAGGAATTGTGAAAAAGGGTGGTTTAGATGGTGTTACCTATTTGGGTGAAGAATTAACCCCTTTAATCATGATTTTTTCTTGGCTTCAAGTTACCACGTTTGAATGTGTTGACTTGTCTTTAACACCTTTGATAGTGATCACATTGACTGATTCATTCTTTATGTCCAACATATTGATCACATTATCATTATGGGAGTAGGTGTAATTGACTTCATTTCCCTTTCCTTTAGAGGCTTCTCCTTTTTCATAGTTAGGAAATGTTTTATTATATGTTGTGTGATCCTCATTAGATTTATGTCATTCTACTTTGATCTTGCCTCTGTCAATAAGATCTTGTATAACGTGTTTGAGTTTAACACAGTCATTAGTCTTATGTCCTTTATTCTTATGGAAGTCATAATAGGCATTATCATTCCACCACCTTGGTTTTACTTTTGGTTCCCATGGTTTTGACTCTGGTATAGTGATGATTTTGTTATCCAAGAGAGTCTTCAAAACCATCTCAAGAGGTTCTCCCAATGGAGTAAACGTTCTTTGTGGTCTAGATGTCCATGGCTTGCTCTTGTTGGTATCAGTGTTTGCTCTTAGTATTGTTGTTATTGCCTTAGCTTCTTTGCTTGCTTGTAGGTTGTTTGTGAGATTAAACATAGCTAGTTTAGCATTTGCATTCGAGGCTTCAACCACTCCCTCATTAACAACATTTTTATTCTTGTTCCACAATTTAGGTATGTTTTTATAGTTATTAGAGGATTTATTGTCGCTTTGGAGTGCGATCTCTCCTTTCTTGACCATAACGTATTTAGTATGAATAGCATTCTTGATCATTATATTGAAACTAGGAGAATATTGCATTTGTAGAGCATAGTTCATTTCAGGTACTAGGTTATTGACAAACATTTCCATCTTTTCATATTCAAGTATTTCTCTTGAGTACCTTGCAAAGATTCTCCTCCACCGTTGAAAAAATTGTGTGAACAATTCACTCATTCATTTTTTTGTGTTGCAAAGATCCATCATGGTAACGTTGTGTTGTATGTTGTAGGATTAATGTTTGACAAATCTTTGAATTAACTCCTCAAACATTTGCACACTTGGAGTGAGTTGGAGAACCATTCCATAGCATTTCAACCTAGACTTCCTAGAAATAGCCTCATTAAGTATGTTGGTCCATGCATGTATTATATTCTTAGGGCACAAAATTCTCATACATGGTCATGTGGATCAGTTTCTCCCATGTATTTTTTGTATTTGGGTCATGCCATGTTCGGTGGAAATAGAACCATGTTTATGCTATTGTCAAAAGGAATCATACATATGTGCTCCAAGGAGTATTTCTTTGTTGGTTTGGACTTCTCTTGCTTGAGTGTTGCAAGTTCCATTTACATTTGATATAGTTTCTTGGAGAGTATGGAAATAGGTGTTTGTACTTCGTGTTCCTTCAATCTCTCAAAATCATAGTCTTTAGGAAGTTTTACTCCAAGAGAAGCTAAGTGAAGGAAGTATTTTTCTTTGTCTTCTCTAATGATTTTCTCCAAGCTTATTTGAAACTTCCTACTTTGTTTGAGTTTGTTATATTATTCTTCTGATATGTCTTCATCACTTTTTGAATCAAACAAAGGACGGTCTCAATTTTGTTCTTCATGACTTTCCCTTTTGTCATGGTATTGGCTATATTCTTCAAAATAAGCACTCCATTCATGATTAGGTGCATCTATTTTGGGTGAATCTTGATCAAAGAGGGGGGTTTTAGAAGTCTCTCCTTGTTTAAATTTGAGTAATCTTGGAGGTTTCTCTGAATTTTCAGCAAGTTATTGTTTACTTCTTGTATTAGCCATGAAATTTGGGTCTCAATCTTGTTGAAAGTGTTCCAATTCTGTCAAGAGGAATTTTGAATTATCCAAATAAGTATGTCCAAGTTGTGTTGAGTAAGTGTGATTGTTTGGAGTGATTGATTCTAGTGTCAAAGGGTTAAATGCCTTGATAATGAGTTGTGAATTAAGAAGATTTGTCTGGTAAAGAGACAACATGATTTGGGATCAATTGTGACAATCCTAAATGACATGCAAGGTAGACTTCCAAATAGACTGAGAAATAGCAACAGGAAGACCAACAAGAACAATAGGACCAAACGGAAGAGCCAAAAGGGTATCCAAAACTATAGATTTTTTGAGTGTGACATGTATGCAAGTTCCCTCTACCTTATATGCGACTAACCAAATATGAGCCTAGATTTACAAGATGCGACCTTGTTCCTCTTGAATGCGAGCTTGTTTACCAGATGTGAGCCAAGATTAACCAAAAATGAGCTCATTTCCCACATGCGATAATGTTTCCTAAATGCAAGACAGGACTGACCAAATGCAAATCTCTAATGGTTTTGCTACTTTTTTCCACTTGGTCTAAAAAAATGTGAAATTTTGTTTGAGTCCAGGGTCTATCTGATGATTTGCAGAGTGTTTTTGAACAACATAGATTCTTGTGATTATCAAAATGTTGTTTTCTTGAGGGTGTTTATCTTGTTATTCAATTTCAACACATCAAGCAAGTTTGTTAAGTGACCAAACACACACCTATTCCCTGAATTCTAGGCATAGAATGAAAGTATTTGCTCGTAGACTCAGGTACACACTCACATGCTAATCAGAATACAGTCATCACCAAGCACACAATGGCTCCATTCATGATGTTGTATTATACGACTCCAAATGCAAGTGAGGGCACAAAATGATGAGTATCTTGGGGCAATTACAGTTTTCCTTGCACAAAGATTATCACCTTTTGGAGATAAACTGAGTTGTTTCAACTACAAAATGTTTGTTATTTTTGGGCATTTGTTTGCAATTTTTCCCCATAGAATTGCACAAGGCAAAATTAAGGCATCTATCCCTATGAGTACTTAAATATGTGTAGTCTCGCAAGAAAGATTCAATCAGCTCCTCTCCACACACATCTAAGAATGTCTAAGGAATGATAGTCAAAATTCCAAGGACAAACCTGATTACGTCTTCTGAGACATTGGCCTCAAGGAATCATTTTGATTATAGTGAGATGGAAGGGTTGGCATTCACCTATCCTCACTTGGGTCATTCCTGAGAGATTTTTTCTTCAACCGGCAGGCCCTCTAATGTTTTGAAAGCAATAAAGAGGATTGGCGGCTTAGGAGTCTACATTTTTTATTCTTCACGAAGAAGAAGAGCATACTCTCCTATCCATGTTTTTTTCTCCTATCAAGAACATCATGCAAGTTCTTTCCCTAGAATTATCAAACTCAAAACCTAGTCCCCCATATTGAGTTTCTGATTTTCCAACTTGGGAAAAGAGCATAATCCTCTAGTTGGACTAAGAATTGAATTCAAATCTGACAATTAAATTCCTATTTAAAGAATTTGACCAAAAGCACTTTTGAGAAATTTAAATTTAATTTCCTCCAAATTCTATTCAAACCCTAACTTTATGTTTGAGGTTTTGATTTTCTATGAAGAAAAAGAGCATACTTCTCTAATCAAGTTATGAAGTGGTAGAAAGTGTGTTAAATTCCTAGATATTGCAATAAAGTTTGGTTGAAACGCAAGGCAACCTAAAAACCACTTTTTAGTAGTTTTTACTCAATATTCTTGACCAAATAAGTTCTTTAACAGTGTCCTACAATAACTCATTAGGCTGCTCAAATAATCAAATTCATCCAAAAACATGCAAGGTTAGCTGATTAGTCACCAAATTTTCAAAACATGCCAGAAGACTAACCAAATGTGATGATATTTCCCAAAAATGATGCAAGAATTACCAAATGCAATTAAGGATCCTAAAGGAGAGCCTTTGGATATAAATGTGCTCTAGGATTTATGGGATGCGAGATTTTACCAAAAGTGATCCAGGATTCGCAGGATGCGACACAGGAAATCTGGGATGTGATCTTTGTTCTGAGATTCAATATTTTGCTACTAAAGGCGATCCTTTGATCCTAAATGCGATTCTGTACTAGAAAATAGAGAACAAAAGAAGGTAAATAATTGGCTCAAATAGTGAGAAATCTGGGGCTCGTCTCCATGGTGGGTGCCAGAAATGTGTGTGTGAATATTGTACCTGCAAGTTGCAATACAACACTTCAATATGTCATTGCATCAATGGTTAGAATTATTAAAATCAAAGTAAAATCATAAGGAAACCATATAAATTGACATATTGCTTCCTATCTAAGAAGAGTGTGATTTAAGCTATAATTTCCCTCAGATTATGCATAAATCAGTGACATATTCAGTCCTAAAATGGAAGATTCATCAAGAAATGAAATTAATTAACAAATAATTCATGCTTAAGATGATGCAAAGGTTCAATTTGAAGCACAAATGAAAGTTATCTAATTATCTATGTGAGATTATGAAACAAAAATGATAGAATAAGAGTATAATTGAAATTCTAAGATTATGGCATGTTGAGCTCAAAATTCAACCCTTTTATAGAATAATTTGAGAGATGAGTGGTTGAGATCGATTTGTGAGGAGAGATGGAGATTGAATCTTTGGTGATCCATGTGAGTGAACTCTCATTAGCTTATGGATTGAATTTCCATGTGCAAGTGATGATTTGTAATTAGAGACTTTATTTAATTCCTTTTAATTAATTACTTTAGCCAAGGATTTAATTGTGTTGATTTGATTTAATTGTGGCCAGTGTAATTAATGTGATTTAGTGATGAAACCACTTTGATTTTAGGAAATTAAATTAATTTTGATGAATTATGCCAATAATCAAATAGTTGGATAGACATAATTAGGGGTATGATCACACTTAGGGAAAATAGAGTCTCTAGTTAGAGTAGACCAAATTAGGGTGGCTGCAGTATATGATGTGGGATCAAATGTCTCACTGGATGGTTTCCCTGGTTGCGAGGAGAGAGGGGTAAGGGATTTTATGATATATTTAGTAAGGTGAGTTACAGTGGACTTCAGTTTGGCCTTGTCCCCCTTAAGCCTGTCTAATCTATTTCTAACCTCTTGGTGGGTGAACTCCCACATATCCACAGTACAATCATGGTGCGAAAGACCTATATCAATCTTGCTCACTTCATAATCCACAAGAGACAATGGATTAATGGTATCTTCCTATGTTTTAGCTTGGGCAATCTCCAATATGACATGTCATGTCTCTTGATCCTTCTCCATTGTAGAAAATATATGGGTTTTCTTTTTTCTTTTTTTGTTGGAGTACCTCTCATGATCTGAGTGATCAAATCACCTAGATGTACTATGTTCTCTTCTCTTTTCCTTTTTCTCTTGATTGTTTTCTCTATCCATGAAGGTGATGATAGAACTCCTGAAGCTATGTCTAGACCCTCTATATCAAATAACCTCCTCACTATTAGAGGAGTTTGCATTGATGTGGAGGGAGCTAAGAAGCATGGTACCTTGTGGGGGAAGAGGCTTAAATTCTCCTTTTGAGTATTCCTCTGGGGTCCAAAGACTGTACTCCTAGAGAATTATCTTGTGGTTTCTCTTTTGAATCTCCCTGGAGAACCATGACCTTCTCTCCCACTTCTTCCTAATGGGATCCTTCTTGTGAGTCAAGGCTAATAATTCAAAATGACCCACTCATGCATGTCTGTGCCATGTTATGGACTTTCTTAGGTGGCTGGTCATCCTCATTGTTTGCTTGAGTTTCATTTTGGTTTTGTGGCCCTGATTTGGGTGCTTTTTTTATTAATGTGGTTGGGATTTGAATTGGCGGGAAAGGGTTTTGTGGAGCTTTCCCTTGTCTGCTTGTCTATTTCCATTTTACCCACTCCATTTTCCGCTTAAGGATTGGATCCATCCTTAGGTCGAGATCATCCAGCTCTGGTCCTTCAAATGTGATGGGCTTTAGAGGGGTCCCCTTTATCCTTCCCACATATTGTGGTGATAGTATATCCTTAACATATTATGACACCCCCTCCACATCTATATTAACGCCATAGAGTCTTACCTGCTCAACACTGAGTCGGGACCAGGATCTCTCCCTCATGTCATAATCATCCCTACTATTTTCCCAAAAGTCCTCTAAGGAGGAGATATGGTGGCATGATGACCCTAGTTGTAAATTATCCATGAAATAATTTATTGGGTAAAAGTGTGCTTGAAGCACGTTGTATTGCTAAAATGTATACTTAGCCATGGTGCTCTTTATCATGTTAAGGGCATTGGTGTTGGATGAGCATGTATATGCCCCAACTATTATATGAAATTGTATCCCTACTTTGTGATGTTCACCACACCTGGTATTAACCTCAATGATCTACCTATATATCTCTACCAAGATAATCTTATCATTTGGATATCTGGGTAGCTTATAAGGGTAATTGTCAAATTCCCCTATCCTAAAGTAAGTAAATGTCAGGTTTGTTTGAAATGGCTACCATAGGTAGTTATCACTGATGAAGCCTCTGGGGACATTCTCTGCTTGGGGCATTCCTCAAGCTCCCTGCATAATCTCATGGTGAAAGAATCATTTACCCTCTGAAAACTCTCGTGACTATTATGCATTTACAAACATGTATAGAAATCATATGCTTGTATATCCTCCTCATATTATTCAAAGCTAGGTAGGTCAGGCCAGCTGTGTATATAGGCCTGGGCATAAATGATATAGGAAGACATATGAAATGAGGATGTGCATTTAGCTATAATGAGAATTTTGATCAACCTGTCACTTAGAAGTTGAGCTCAGTCAATATATCTACTCTCGGCACATATAGTTTGTATGATGAAATACCACCACTCCTCAAAATTTAGGGCATCCTCATTCCCCCGTAGGTGATGTAGAAGAACTAGGATATCCATAATCTCTCTCTTTAGATTGGTTCCATATAGTGTCTTTGAAATTTTGGAGCTTGGGTCCCTCTTGGCTAGAAACCAATCGGCTGACATCTTGCCTCCCCAATGTGATTTCCTCTCATTGAAATATGAGGTAGACATTGAGAAGTCCCAGTCAGTATATTTTGCTCTAGTTGGAAGGCCAAAATAATTTTTCATTAATTTCCTATCTAAGGTTACCACCCCTTTCATTATTTAAATTTTGTATTTGTTGACTGCCAGGGTCAAATCGGGCTATGCACTCCATTATAAGTTTTGGGGCCTGGATGGCAATAGGGAAACCTACCACTTGGATTAACCCACTCTAAACCAACTTCTATGTTATGGGATGTAAGGGAGGGGTATGTACTCTTTTGTACAAATTTTCCAAGTCATAAAAATTCAACCTGGTATCACCAATATCTTTTCAAATGCTACTGGCACCGTTCAGACAGTTGTAGCCATAATATTTTAGGGCCATCTTCAATGTATGTGATTTTCTATAGTACATGTTTGTGGTGGTGTCGCCTAGCTGAGTGCTTCACTGGTTCTTTCCTTTTAGAATCACTATGAGATTTAGTTTTAGGTTAACCTCCCACTTAAATTTTCTGTCACTTAAACCTATGTATTTATTACCTGTATTCAAAATTCATAAACTTAAATGCAGGTTTGGGCACTCCATACGTGGGAGTGGTTAGATGAGTATAACATTTACTCATGATAGGAAATTGGGGTCTTGATAGGATGTTTCTTAGGCTCAGTTGAAATATCATATCAAGGCCATACATTTAAATTATCACCCTTGTTAACTTTTAGTGTTTTTAGTAATTTACCTTCTAGGGGTTTCTATGCCTTCTACCCCCTTCCTACCCGAACTTGTCCTTTTTATGCGACCTCAAAATGGCTTTTTAGATTTTTGGAAACTATTTGACACTCCTGCTTTCTCTAAATAACCTCCATATCTCTGGATTTTGGGATATTGGATTTTCTTATCCTTACAATCTCCTAAAACCATCATATTTTTGGGATGAACACCCCATATGTCTTTTTCCCGATAGTGGGGGTCATTTTTTTTATTAATTCCCCTTTCCTTTTGAATCTCAGAATATTATTTCCCCAACTTGTCGTAATCTCTCTATATTGTGCTCCAAGGCTATCATTGGAATTTTGGAGTTTGTCCACTCCCACTGCTTCTTGCAAAGAACATTGGTCCCCTAAAACCTGCCTACCCAAACTGGTCCCTTTTATGCGGCCTCACAATGGCTTTTCAGATTTTTGGAAACTATTTGACATTGTTACTTGCTTGAAATTACCTCCATATCCTTGGATTCTGGGATTTGGTTCTTCTAGCCTTTCACTCTCCATATGCCATCAGCTTTTCGGGATTAGCACCTAGAATGTCCTTGTCCCGATATACGAGATCATTTGTTTTGTTACTTTTCCTTTCCTTTTGTATTACGACATATTTTATCCCTATCATGTCGAAATATTTCTTTATGGTGTTCCCGGGTTGACTTTGGAATTTCAGAGTTCATTCACTCCCACTACTTCTTCCTCTCTAATATCTCTTACTTTCTCCCCTAGCCCTTTTCTCAAATATATATATATATATTTATATTTATATATATTTATATTTATATATATATTTATTTATTTATTTATTTATTTATTTATTTATTTATATATTTATATTTATTTATTTATTTATTTATTTATTTGTTTGTTTGTTTATTTGTTTGTTTGTTTATTTATTTATTTATTTATATATACATTTTTTAAGAATAGAATATTAGTTATTATATATCCGAGGATGTATTTGCAAATACTTCCCCTTGGATATCTCTGAAAAGTTGGTAACAACAAGATTGGGGGTCTTTTCCTGACTATTTCAGATGAGTCTTCCTCCCTCCCTAGTTTTGCTTCTAGGTATTAGGGAGAACAGTGTCCTCTACTTTTACTATAAGAAGCCTTAATTGAATCTTTAAGCCTTAAATTGAATCTTTTTTATCTAGTAAGGTTATATGTGTACTTGTTAAAATATAATATTTATTATAAAGGAACAAAAATATTATAACATTTGGATAGTTTTACTTTTAGTCATAAAAAAATAGCTTAGCAAACTTCAATGGTTTTAGATTTGGGGAAATCCCTATAAATAACTCTTTAATGTTGACTATCAATTCTAGGTGAGAGAAACACTAAATAGATCATGAAAGATTTTGTAATATGACATATCTCATAAAATCATTAAACCTCTTGTATAATTAAGTAAGCATCTCAAATGAAGTAAAGTAAATCCTGACTTATAGCTAAGCAATATGAGGATAGTTATTTATCTCATTAATGTCGCACATGCACCATCCTTGAGCTACCAACATATAGGCATTACAACACATTATGATAATTAATAAGTTAGCCTTTCCTTAATAGAATTAAGCCCTAAAGTACAAATCTAAGATAGAAATTTAGTCTGCAAAGGCCAAAATATTGATAGGACATCTCACTCGTATTACCTTGAGATATGTAGGTAAGTTATATTTAAATCATTATAAAATTACTCTCCAACGCATAATTTTGTGTCAATATTAATAACATCTTCTCACACTTGATACATCAAAGACACCTAATATCATCCCTAGCAAGTTTTCATATATTTTAAGAACATCTGCCACACAGAGCTTCAATTTTATTCTACATAGGTGTACAGACAAGAAAGAAGTTATGGATACCCCAATCAGACTCTGAGGTGGGAATTGACACAATGGACTAAAGAATGAGATAATGGAACAAAGAACTAGAGGTATTATAAAACACAATAACATATTAGTGGTGGAGGCAATAATGAAGGTTTTAGGAGTAGATTACTTGGATAATATTGATAGGACAAGAGTGAATTTGGACATAGCATCAATGTTCCTTGCCCTGGAAATGTTCCTTGAGAGGGACAAGAAGATTGCAAAGGCAATTTATGAAAAAATATTTAAAAATGACATTCTTGGAGATATTAACATCATCCTTCATAACATTGATGAGGCCCTGATGATCCCCAAATCTAAGAACTATGGGAAAGGTCTCACAGTGGACAATTTTTCCCCTAGATACCCTATTTTATTGTATGAAAGCAGGGAAGCATTCAACTCATCCCTTGTGTGCAGAGGCCAAAACCTAAATTTTCTAACAACTCTCTTACATGTCAAGCGCCCAGATAACCCCAACTGGTTTTCCACGTACTTAACGGATGAAAACATTTCAAGTTTTAGGAATTCTCTAGATGGGAAAAGCTTGGCTCTGGAGATCATTGTCTCTGACGATGATAGTGAGGAAGATTTGGAGTTGCAGGGAAGGATGCCTTCCTGCGGGGTGGACCCTTCTTCCTCGGGTGGTAAGAATTGGGGTAAAGGCAAAGCAATTATGCTTGGCTAGGAAGTCACTTTATAATGTTTTAAATTTTATTAGGTACAATGTTTGAGGTGTAATCATTAGGCTATTACTCATATGATATCACTAACTTATAACCCAAAACTATCATTTTGGTTGTTTGGGTACTACTCGAAATAGACTGCATCAACATGTTTTCACTATAATTTTGGTTTATATCAAGCAATAGAGTACAGTTGTATAGACATTATAGTAACATCTAGCTTGCAAGATTTGTATATTTTACTTCCTTAGTAGTAACATGCGGTATTAATATAGACTCGTGCCCTATATTGATGAATGGAAGAATTATACTCCTTAATTGGTTGCATATCTCTTTATTAAAATACAGTAGTTACACTTTCTTTTTATATGTTATATCGATAATTTGCATTCCTCTACATATCTAGATTATTAATATCATCTATTATAGGGATCATATGCATCATATCCAAGACCTTAACTAATTTTATTGTGATCAGAATTTAAAAATAATTTGAAAAATTACGTGAAACATCAATAACATTTTCCTAAAAAACTATGTTAATGATTATATATTATGGTAGTTTATCTTATCTTAAATTCCAGAAGGGACATATTATTAATGAACCATTTAGATATAGTTCTATGTGAGTTATGTTTGTGTAGGATCAGGTAAAAGGACATTCCAGAAAGAATACGAGCAAAAATTAAGGATTTACCTAACAGAGCATTAGTGTGAAAGTGGGGTCAAATATTTCTGAGGAACTCTATGTAATAGTCAGGATTTGATAGGATAAGGGATATCTCTGAAGAGGAATCTATTTGTAAATTGAGGAATTCCTCCATTTATTCTATTCTTAACTGATACTATCTATTATGTTTTTGGACCTTGGTCCGGATCTAGACTCGAGGTTTTCTTCTCCATTCTTTCCTACCAGTGCCCGCAGTGAATGGAGATAATGTAACTTTACCACTTTTTAATATAATTAAATCCATGGCTTAGCATTTTACAGATCAAAAAAAATCATGTAAAGTTCATATCCATTTGCATTTCATTAAGTACCATCAACACAGTATATATATATCATCATTAGAGAAACAATAATTTATGGTAATCATGACTAACTACCAGCATCATCTTTGTGAGGTCCTAGTGGATGCACATCAGATTTTCTCAGAGCTGGTACACCCTGTGACTGTGCTACTGCCTGTGAGAAATGTGTGATTCTAGCAGTAGGATTTGGCACTTCTAAAAAATAAGTTGTATGATAATAGGAGGATTTACTATACTAAAAGGTATCATATCTCTCTGATCTCTCTAAGCATTTATCTATATCTTCTAACAATTCTTGTAACACAGCTATCCGAGTCTGTAGCTAACCTCTCTCTCCGCAAATGAGCAATCAGAGAAACATCACCAGCACCCTATGGAGGTGCACCTATCTGTGATAGAATCTATGTACCTATACCTCTCTAAGGAGGAGGACATGTATGTAAACCTATGGGATATGTGCATATGCTAGCCTATCTAAATACCATGCTACACACCTAGAGTAACTATCCTTCTAACCCTCGGCTATATGGGTACCTGTGTGACTGGATGAACCTGTGAAGAAAATGGAAGACTATAAGAAGATGACATCTATTCCAAAGATAATCCCTTTGTTGTCAATGGTATTTGAGATACAATAGGAATCTAAGAAGAATAAATAATATGAGGAACTTGAGAGGAAGATGGGCCTTGTGAAGAAGAAAGAACATGGGATACAGATGGTTATGTAGGACCTATGAATCTCACTCTAACTGGTCTCTATTGACCACCCTGATCTCTGCCACCCCTACCATCACTATCATCACTATTGTTGCTAGAACATATACAAGAGGGTGCTCTCACTTCTCCACCACCCCTCTCATCACCACCACCATCATCTCCAAGATCTACCATAGTAGGTATCACCTCATCATGAAAACTCAACCGTGGAAATGGATGTTGTGCAAATTACTAATAGTAATGTGTTGTCATCCCCACATCTATGATATTAGGAGCATAATCCAACTGAATGATTACCAACCATTAATACTCATAATATTATGTGTCATATCTCAATCTTGATCCCCACTGCGACTCCTCATCTCTAGTTTGTACATAAGTTGTAACTCCCTGTGGCATTGGTTGTGCCATACCAAACTGTCTAAGCACATGGGTAACCAAGAATCTTTCAATAATATAAGGAGTGTGACCAATCAAATACTGCTCTATGCACACAAAAGGTATCTATATCCTGTTGATACCCCACCCCTCGCAATCCAAGTTTAGCCGCTAGAGAACTACTGTCATGTCATCTATAGCCCATCGCCATTAAGCCAGACCACCTAGCTGGGACTGCACCATATCTCCACCATACATATATACATAAGGCTTGTCTCTTTGTCGAGATCGCACAACAATTGGCCATGTAACTAGGATGTGCTCCTAGACCCAGATCTATAACAGAACTAATCCTACAAACATCGAGCTATCCTGTTGATAGACCACCTGATGTAAATCATGATATAAATGGGAAAGGAGAAGGTACCCCAAGCCATTCTCCATGGATTCTGAATCAAATCTTGCAAAATTATACACCAGCTGATGGAAAACCCATGTGTGCTCTGACCAGGTACAAGAAAATTGTCAATCAAATCGGCCAACACTACAGGCAAGGCCGCATACTGCCTCTCCATCCACTCCCATGTAATATGCCTATCAATGATTAGTGGATCATGGAACACTCACACTGCTACATCTATGTGGGGACATCCATTTGAATCATAATAAGGTAGCTCTCCCATCATAGGAATGCGTAGAATCCTCCACACATCCTCTGAATCCTCCACGCATCCTTCAGGGTAATTGTGATCTCATCGATGGGAAAATAGAATGTATTATGCTTCGAGTGCCATCTCTCAATCAATGTGGTCAATAGTCCCTTGTTGATCTGATACTCAGGCACATCAAGAAAATGACCCAGACTGTAGTGTATAATGTCTCTCCTATATGTCGTGGATAGGGTATCAATCATGGAAAAGACACACGGATATGGACCTCACATCAACAAGGTACCTCTATCAATATACAAGTGCAAAAATAGGTACAAATTAGATGTATGGGGAAAACAGAAGAACATAAATAGGAAAACTCAATAGATAATGATACTAAACAGTTTAGTATAGTCATCGTAATTAGAAACTAGAATTTTCTAAGGTAAAAAGATCTATTTTTATCCCACTATCCCGAAAATGATGAAACAGTAACCGCAGACATCATTTTAACCAGAAATGATGTTCTATCTAGGAAATGGTGTTTTATCCCCCAGAAATGACACTTTAAACCGAAGATAATGTTATATTCTCTGAAAACAATCTTTTAAAACCTGCAAATGATGTTTCACCAGAAACAACTCTTGGATAGTGGGAAACGATGATTTTTGAATAGGAAATGACATTTCACATCGACACTGGAAATGACCTTCTACAAACCCTAAGAGACATTTGGTCTACAATGACTAGAAATTCAAATTTTCAATGCATTAATGACTATTAATGACAAAATTAACAAGAGGTCGTCTACTACATACCATGGCAGGGTAATGGGTAGGTCTCTGATGTTGTCTAACAAGATCAAAATGGTGTGTCTCCACTAGGATCGGCATCTTTTCGCTCTGAGCTCTTAATTTCTCTCACTGTGAATAGTTAAAATGAATAGTAAATTTGGCTTTTTACCCTATTTAATCACATTTTGGGAGTAATTAATATCAAAACAATTCACCCAATCTATTTCTCATCACTTGCACCTTCTTGGCTCTATCTTCATCATACAATTTCCAATTTTGACCAAAAAAGAAGCAATTTCTTCATGGTTCTTGCCACTATCACTTCTATTCGAATCAAAATCTCCATTCCAAGCTCATCATTCTCATCTAAATGTTTTCACCTGGAAATCAATAAATCTCATGTCCATTTTGATTCCAAGGGAGAATAATAAATCATTCTCAATCAAGTGATCATGGTACTAAATATGTTCAATAACTAGGGCAATATCAATTCTAACTTGAATTTGCAATCAATCAAGTTATCAAGAAAATCAAATTCCCAAAAGATGGGGGAATCTTCATTAAAGATCATATCAAGTTGATAGATCTACATCAACAAATTACACAATCTTAGAGTGAGTGATTTCATTGCTTCAAATCAAATTACTCGCTCTTATCAGTATTCAAGTTTCAAACTATTGGGATAATGGAGAGGTGTGTACTAAGAGGGGAGGGGTGAATCAGTACCCTTAAAAACTCTTAGACTAATCTTTGTAACCAAATTTTTTTAATAACCGACTGAGTAGATTTCATACACCAAACATATAATGTCACTGTTGAAATGTAAATGAATGTAAAGTAAACAATACACATACATGGAATTAAGTACTCATGACACTAGTATTTTGGTATCGTAGAAAACCCCTGTTAGAAGGTAAAAATTGCGGTGGGGATGAGACCCACATAACTTCACTACTGCAGTAAATAAAGTAGCATGTTAAAGCTTAAAAATATTGATCACTTTTGATGATCTTACCCTATTAGGAGTAACAATGAGATTGATTAGATCTACCTCATGAGAGGATTTAGCAACACAAAGTATGTGTGCACTCAGTTAAGATATTTACAAAAGGATAGTTAAGTGTACTCTGTTAAGATATTTTGGGGTCTATTAAAATTGTTAGAGAGTAACATAAATGTGATTTGAACATATACAATCGCAATATTATTGATACAGATCCTTTAAGTGCATGAAAAATATATCACCTCAATGTGAATGATAATACCTTATGCTATGTTATGCTCGGTAGCCTTGTTTCTGTTCTAAAAACTAATTAATGCAATATAGTCTTTATCCTTAAAGCCCTTGTCTGATCTATGATGTCCATAGTATGGCGGCTACTTGATCATTTCTTGATCAACATACATTACAAAATGACATCTTTACATTATATATCAAACTCTATGACCTAATTAGGGTTTTACAATAACATCCCTAACCTAAGATCATCGGTGTACATAATTTACCTTGATCATCTAAACATAGGAGATATAAACAATTAATGTTGTAAATCCATAATTAATGTTCTCCTCGATCATTGTAAACCATTATCTAGGTCAGAAAAAAGTTGTTACCTAGAATGATGTGCCATAACAAAATTTTATGTGGCCTCTGGTCCACTCGATTAATGATGTCTCTTGGTGCTCGGTGTTATCTGTGTATCTTATTTATACTATGTATCTTTGTGTAGACTACTTCTAGGTAAATTTTGTCTTCTCGGTAATCACTGCACTCGGTTAAATCTACATGTGATTAGTTCTCTTGGTTAACTCTATACTTTGGTGATTATATCAACTATCTATTTGAGTGCTTGAATACTAATGACAACTTTCAAATCATATTTGGAGTAACATTCTCCCCCTTTGGCATTAGTATCAAAAACTTATTACTATACATAGTGACTCCCCCTTTTTACATGCTCGATATATGTATATGACTACTGATTATAGTTTCCACCTTTACTATACTTAGATACATATATTTCCCCCTTTTTTGAAAATAATCGTGAAAGGAATATAACTTACAATGTGTCAAAAATATTAGGATGGGCTTTCTTGAGATTTTCTAGTAGCTTCCCCCATTCCTCTTTTAAATTCTCAAGGGTTAGTAGCTCTAAGTTTATCTGAGCATGCCTATCATATATGCTTTCAATGACTGACAATTCTGGGGTGGCAATCAAATTCTTTGCCAATGTTACATGTTTCTACATCATAACTAAATGTGGTAGTAACGTTGCATGTAGCTTAGTTACCTGTTATTTGATTTTCTCCTCTTCTTTCTTCAAGTCTATTCTCAACCACTGTTTTTGGAGTACCTTAGGGTAATGCATCTGTAATGCATGTTGCTTGGTTAATAGACTATTTGCACTATCTATTAGATCTTGATCTATTTTCTTCATCTTTTCACTAATCTCGATAGTGAAGTGGTCTAAAGTTAATAATTTTTGTAGAATTGTAATGGCTTTAGATATGATAGTTTCTAATCCACTTACAAATTCAAATAGAGTTACCTTGTTGAGTGCCACTACCTGGCTGATCTTCTTTGTAACTTTGTATTGTATCTTCATTTTTTCTCACTCTTCCAATTTTTGTTGGGCATCAATATCAGGTTTTTTAATTGCCTCAGTGATCAATGCAAGTTGATCAAGTATGGGGGTTGATTCATCTATGTTCACATCAGGAACAAATTGCATGAGAATATCCTTAGCAGTCTCTAACACCTATGCACTTTTGCGTTCTTGCCTCAGCTTTTCCTATGCTACTTTTCGGGTGCAGAGTTCACCATATCTTGTCAAAGCTTCAAGTTCAAGAGTGTGTGGATCACAATCAGGGATGTCAATGATCTCTTCAAGTGTCACAAGACCCTTTCTTCCTTTCTTCTTTTTCTTCTTCTTCTCTTTGGTGCTTGATGTAGGAGATAATGGCAATGCCAATTGAGCCTTTTTCTTGGTTTGGTGCTTTGTTGGCTTGGTACTCGGTGTGATGACTTGGTGAGGTGCTTTGGTAGCTGACCTTGTGTTTGTAGTATAAATGTCTATTGTATTGTCTGTATTTTTTTATTACCTTCACCTTTTTCTGTTGCATCAGTGGTATCTTTTGGTGCATCACGTTGTTTTGTTCCACCACTATGCTCAGTCTGTGTACCTTTTGTATCACCCTTGTCTTCATTTGTGTGTGTTTCCTTCTTGGGTGTCTTCTATTGTGCTTCACTCTCTATTTCAATTGCTTGTATCAAAATAGGTAACTGGCCTGGTACATTTTCTCAGGCGACCTCTAATGTGTATTTCTCATCTATTGTCTCGGTAGCTCCGATTGACTCATCTTCCTTAGCCTTATCATCTGGATCACCTTCATTTATGTCTTTTATTGTGATCTTTGGATGTCCTAGATTTTTCAATAGTGTCTAAATACCATCCAGTACATTTTCAATAGTTGCATCATCAATTGTTATCGGTTCTATACTTGGTCGATGTCCCTTGGTATCGACTGTAGATGCAATATTTGTTGCTTCCTCGGTATCCTTGATTTCCTTGGGTGGAGTGAGCAGTTCTTTCCAAATTCTTGTGCTCTCTTCATCCACTTCCTTCATATTTCCTTGTAGAATGTTCAAAGTTAGGGCTTTTTGGGGAAACTTCTTAGCATATTATTGCATAATATTTTCAATCTCTTCTACAGTGCATTCAGCCTTTAGTAGAGTGAGAGTTGCCTCTCTCATTTGTTTCTTAGTGTTGAGTGCATATGACCATCAGGATGATATTTTATTATATAATTCAGAGGGAATGTAAGTATAAAATTCAATAGGTACTCATTTAAAATTTATTATCATACTTATAACAACTTCTTCAAGTTTTTTCTGATTCTCGGTAGTCAGATCTACATAGGTGTGTAGCTTAGGATGTGCTAACTGTCTGATTATTAGGATTGCCTCTGTAATTTCATCAATGGTCTGAGGTGTTTTATACTGTATAACCTTAAATTGATCTGGATTTTTATCAGAATTATCCTTGTCATCTTTGTTCCTCACATATTTTTTCCTTTGTCTCGGTGCTAGATTCTTGGTAGTGCCCTTCTATTTCCTTGTTTGGTATGTTAATTTTGGTGAGGGCCTTGTTATCTTTGCAACTCCTTTCTTCAAATTTGGTGATTCTGTAGTCACTGATTGTGATCTGGTCTTTGGTGGAGACTCAATCTTTATGATTTTTCCCCTTTTGGCCTTAGGTTCCTTATCTTGTGTTCCATCAGACTTGGTGGCATCAACATCATGTTCAGTTTCATCATCTTGGCCAACTGAGGTCTGCTCCTTGGTTTCATCTACAGACTTTTCTAATTCTTCATTTGTGATAGAAAATTTTCTCTTCAATGTCTCGACTATCTTAGTCTTTTTCCTGCCCATCTTTTCAACTTGTAGACCAATACATATTCGGGTCTAGGTTTCATCATGTGTGCCAAATCTCATGGCAGATTTGTCAACTAGATCATTCAACAATTTCTCAATAGCTTCTTAAGCAATTTCAATATCTAATTCATAATACAATAGAGGTAGTCATGTTGTCCTTGGTTGTGCTACCTTGATGAGAGTAGTATCGGTGTCAACTACAAAACACATTTCATCTTTGTATTTTTCTACCAATTGTCCTGGAATTTGAGTTCTCTTTTCCATCCTAGCTTTGAACTTAGCAAAATAATCATTCATGACTGGTTCAAAATTTGTGCCTAAGCTTGTAATAAAATCATTGATTTGCAGTGTAATCGGTCGGTTGGTCTTTCATTTAACTGCATCAATGGAGGGAAAAGAGTTTTGAAGGTAGAAGAATGTGCATAGTAGTAATGAACCAAACTTACATGTATTCGACCGTGCTGATCTGATGGTTTTCATGTTTTCTTCAAATTGCCTCTGCAACATCTTGGTGAGATCAAGTTGTAATCCTTTCTTAACAAACTTGTAAGAAATGTCTACAGCTCTGCATGCAATGTTGTTTGGTTTGCTGGGCTAGAATATCTTGTAGCCAATGACATATGCACCAAACCTAAGTTCAGGATCACTGATTGAGTTTATCTTCAGACCTCTCCATCCCACTCGGCTCCTATTAGCTTTTCTATCTTGATTCTCAGCGGGTGCCTTAGGGCTTTTGATTTATCAGATATTGGATACCCATTCATGGCATGAATAACATCTTTTGTTATCTTTTTTGGCTCATCCAAAAAGAGCTTTCCATCATATACTCTGCTTAGAACAATGTGGATCCACTCAGTGTGAAAGACCTTCAAAAAATTTAGGGCATTTGTTAACCCTTTAACATCCAGCTTATGATCTTCTTTTAACTTCCCATATGTGTATAATGATTGGTATGTAGAAATCAGCTCAAAATCCCCTATTTCACCTATCTTACAATGAATGTACGCATGCACATCTTGAACCAATAGAACCCTAGGCAGAATCGATGAAAATGTGCCTTTGTCATCAGGTTGGGCTGCAACATGCGGATGTATCTTATAATTTGGCTCTGTGCAAGTGGATTTCTTAACCAAAACAACCTGTTTTCTCCTTCTCCATCTTTTCCTTCATGGTTTGAGATGAGGATGCCATGATTTCTATTTTAGGGTTTGCACGAATGGTGTTCAAATAACTGGGTAAGTGCATAATGCATAATGACTAACCTCTATGCAGCTCAGAATAGACTCTAAATCTTTGTAGAATGCATGAAATACTCTTCTTCATATGTTCTCTTTTTTTCTCTACTCTGCTTTGTGATTGCGGTGTGAACAACTGAGTTTACATAGATAAAATTTATAGTAAATAGATTTGGGTGGTGCAATAAATGCTTGTCACCAACTAATCCATGGAAAAACATTATGATCAGTTAGCACTGATGATACATCAGCTTGGTGAGTATACCAAATGCTTGGTTTCCTTAGTAACTCGGTTGTCTCTTCTCATATTTATCGACTGACATTTCTTACTTGGTACATATTAATCAACTCAACTAGATCAAAGTAATTAGAGATATAATACCATAGGGCATCTCAATTCATTCTAGTTTGGCAATTGTACAATGAATATAGGAACTAGTCTAAGATATATCTTTACAAAACATAGTTCCTTACCTGCTTGATTTGCTCAGGTGGAGATGGTGGAGCCACCTAATCCACTAGATGAGGTGTCACCGACTATTGTGCTTAGTCCTACATTATCATTAGATAATTTCATCCACATTTGATTTGTGATCCTTACAATTTCTTCAATTTTATTTCCATTTCCATAAGTGTTTATTTGGTCTGTACAATCTCTTCTTAAGTGACCAATTTTGTGATAGTGAGAACATGTCATTCTAGAGTTTGAAAAATTCCTAGACTTGGTTCACCATTGCCTCATACAATTTTATGAAATATTCCCATATTTACCACATGTTGTACAACTACTCCAAGTGTTGTAATCCCAAGCATAAGCATTGCCTTGTCTTCTCAGTTGATTTACCTTTTCTTGTCCTTTAGGCTTCCATATTTTCTTTGTGTTTTTCCTGCATGCTTGTGATTTATGACCATGCATGTTGCAATTTTGACAATATTATCCATGTATCATTTATTTTTTGGTTTGTTCATCTTGGATCTACACTCATTTGCTTGATGTCCATGCTTATTACAGCTATAGCAAATACCATTAAATTTAGGAGGGTTTCTAAGAATACCTTTTGCTTTCCTTCTACAAACATTTGATGTGGGGCATGGTTTTCCACAGTGATGGAAAGAAGGCTTCTTGGGCTTCAAAATTGAGTATACAGTCCTCTATTCAATTTGATTTGATGATTCTCCTTTCTCGGTATACCCTAATCTGGTATTGTTGTTCATTCTTCTTTGATAGTTTAGACATTCATCAATTCTCTTAGTGCTTTCTTCAAATCTCTTAATCACTTCATTATGTTGTTTTAAAATCTTCAAATCATTTCTCAGTTTCTCATCTTCATCCTTCAATACACCAATTTATTCTATTCTTCTTGCAAGTTTAGTATTTACTCGGTTTGCCTCGTGATTCATAACAACCACTTGATTGGTGATCTCAAAGTAATGTTTAGTAAGTCTCGATATCTTAGATTATTTTTCTTGTAACTTTGCAGTCACCTATCTTTTGTCATCAATAGAGATGTTTCTATCTTGTTCAGCTTTCTTTGCATCATTCAAGACTTCAACCATTCTTACCATTTGTGTATCTTGATCGATTTGTAGTGCTTTCACTTGTTCAGTAAGTTGTTGATTTCTCTCAAATAGCTTTGATATGATTCCTTCAGATGCATCAGATATGCTACCAGATTTAGATCTAGGTGTGTCAAATGGGTCATGAATCTCTTCTTCTTGATAATTAGTTTCACAATAGTGAAGTGCCATGTCCTTTATCTTAATCAACATCTCCCTGAGTTTTTCTTTGGCTTCCTTGTATTGTTCGACATAGATCTGCAACTGTAACTTCTGATTTTCAATAGTTTTGTCAAGTGTATACCTTTCCGTTTTAATATCATTTCTCTTCAGAGATTAAACCTTCTAAACAAGAGAATTATATTTGATACCAATTGTTGGGATAATGGAGAGGTGTATACTGAGAGGGGAGGGGTGAATCAGTACCCTGAAAAACTCTTAGACTAATCTTTGTAACTAAATATTCTATAATAACTGACTGAGTAGATTACATACACCAAACATATAATGTCACTACTGAAATGTAAATTCATGTAAAGTAAAAAATACACATACATAAAATTAAGTACTCATGACACTAGTATTTTGGTATCACAAAAAACCCCTGTTAGAAGGTAAAAAATGTGGTGAGGATGAGACCCACAAAACTTCACCACTGCAGTAAATAAAGTAGCATGTTAAAGCTTACAAAGATTGATCACTTCTGATGATCTTACCATATTAGGAGTAACAATGAGATTGATTAGATCTACCTCGTGAGAGGATTTATCAACACAAAGTATGTGTGCACTCAGTTAAGAGATTTACAAAAAGACGGTTAAGTCTACTATGTTAAGAGATTTTGGGGTCTATTACAATTGTTAGAGAGTAACAGAAATGTGATCTAGACATATATAATCTCAATATTGTTGATAAAAATCCTTTAAGTACATGAAAAATATATCACCTCAATGTGAATGATAATACCGTCTGAAAACTTATTAGTGAAATGTAGTCTTTGTCCTTAAAACCCTTGTCTGATCTCTGATGTCCATAGTATGGTGGATACTTGATCATTTCTTGATCAATATACATTACAAAATGACATATTTACATTATATATCAAACTATATGACCTAATTAGGGTTTTACAATAACATCCCTAACCTAAGATCAACGGTGTACATAATTTACCTTGATCATCTAAAAATAGGAGATATAAACAATCAATGTTGTAAATCTGTATTTAATGTTCTCCTCGATCATTGTAAACCGTTATCTAGGTCAGAAAAAATTTGTTACCTAGAATGATGTGCCATAACAAAAAAATTTGTGGCCTTTGGTCCACTCAGTTAATATTGTCTCTCATTTCTTGGTGTTGTCTGTGTATCTCGGTTATACTGTGTATCTCGGTGTAGACTACTACTCGGTAAAGTCTGTCTGCTAGGTAATCACTACACTCGGTTAACTCTGCGTGTGATCAGTGCTCTCGGTTAACTTTGTACTTTGGTGATTATACCGAGTGTCCATTTGAGTGCTTGAATACTAATGACAACTTTCAAATCATATTTGGAGTAACACAAACATCAATGGAGATATCAATTTCATCACACCACATCAAATTGATATTCTCTTCATTGGAACATATGGAGATAATTGACTTCATCAAGACCCATATCAAGTTAGTTATCTCAATCAAATTATCAGTTTCAACACTTCACGTCAAATTGATCATTTTGTTCAAATCTTTTTCATAAATCAGTTTCATCGCATCACATCAAACTAGTTGTCCAGACAATCTTTCTGAATCAGGTCTCATCATATATCAGTTTCATCACTTCACATCAAACTGATTATTTGATCAAGATCTCAAGTACTATAATGGTAATCAGTTTCATTGCTTCACATCAAATTGGTTAGGCATGATTATCCTCAACAATCAGGCAGGTAATCAATTTCATCGCTTCACATCAAATTAGTTATTTTGGTCTCAATTTATCCTTTAAAATCTACCAATCTAGGGCATCAATTTCATTGCTTCATATCAAATTGGTTCTCTAGTCTTCACATAATTTCTATCAACAAGGACAATCTATCTGGTTCTTCAAAACAAACTAGGATCTCCAGCAGTTAAATCGCTTTCGTTCAATCAAGTTTGGAATTGATTTAAAATTGTGAATAGTTTCATCAAGATTCATATCAAACTATTCAATCGCTAGTCAACATCAGATGTTCTTTGAATCAATGCGTTGATCGCACATCAATTCAAAGAGGGGCAAATGTAATCACCTAAAAATGGTCTGATGAACTCAGGAGCCCTAATCTGAAATCATGTGCCCTAAGTTCTAACCAAGACATCAAATTCAAAGCTAATCACAATTATGTAATTGAACTATATCGGTTTAATTATATAATTCATCAAAAATCAAGAACCCAAGATCACTCACCAAGAGGCATTAATTCATCAATTAATCTTGGTCATTTAAATCAAATAAAAATCAAAAAGTATATGGCTAAGAAAAATAATTAAAAGGAATTAATTAATAAAAACATTTATATTCCTTCAAATTGCCTCAAAAATAAAACCTCCAACCAATAAGGAGCAATCACATGGATCAATGGGATTCAATCTTAACCATCCCTCATGGATGTATCTCAATCGTCAAATTCAAATTTTGAATTTGAGCCTTTTCCCTCCAAGGAAAACCTATATAATGAAGCCATTCTAAACTCATTTGATATAGATGAATAGTGATTTTCTAGCTAACTAGTGTCAATTTCAATTTCTAGCTAATTTAGTTCATTTGTTCTTCATTTGAATTGTCAATTTCATGCATTTGAGCAATAATGGAGCATAATTGGAAAATATTCTATGCATTTCAGGCATTTTCTCATAAATCTTCCATCCTAGATTGTCTATTTTCTATGAATTCATTATTAATATGATAGCATTCTATGAAATTCATGTAAATCTTCTAGTTAGGAAGCAATGAGACATTTTTGACATGTTAATTGTTTCAATTTGGTGCAATTTAATTTTATTTTGTACTAACATGTCAAGCTATATTTGTATTGAGTGATTGTGTGCAGGGTTCTTACAAGTATAACATTTACACATCACATGATGCAATCTTGAGTTGGTACATGTATCAAGTTCCCATGATATTGACATTTCTGACAAAGCTTCATAAACTGACAAGCATATTTTTCCATTATCGGCCAATAGTGTCCCATCCTAAGAATTTTCTTAGCAAAGATAAACCCACTAGAATGTGACCCATAAATACCCTCATGAATGTCTTATAAATCATTTTTTTGATTCCTCGCTCTCTAAACATCTAAGTAGCATTTCTTCAAGACCTTTGTGATACAATGTGTCGGATATAAGGGTATAACATGAGGCTTGTATTATAAAGTTTCTTTTTTGGTTTCAAGATTGGGCCATGGGTAAGGTATTATCTTTGAGGCAGTTATAGATAGAACCATATAAAGTGTAATCATGACCCACAAGTAGGAAAACTATTTTGGATTCATGCATTTTGTAAGCGGGTTTCACTACTTCTTCCACCAAGAATTCATATTTAGCATTTTGATATGGTACTTTTAGAAGAGAGGCTAATGTAGCCATAGCATCCACTACCTTATTTTCACCTCTTGGAATTTGTTCAAAAGTGATCCTGACAAAGTACATCTTTAGATCATCCACCATCTTTTATAAGGTATTAACTTTACATCCTTTGTCTGATATTTGTCATTAATTTGATTGATCACTAATTGGGAATCACCATAAATATATAATTTTGTCACTCGGTGTACTAAATCCATTCTGATGCTAATTACAAGTGCCTCATACTTTTCTATATTATCTATGCATGGGAACAAAATTTTGTATGATCTAAAAATGGTCTATCCTTGAGGTGTGATAAGGAGTATACCTGCCCTCGAGCCATGCTGAGTATAATGACCCATCAAAGTATAATGTCCATGTTTTGAATTCCATTTTGAGAATAGTTGCATCTGATAATTCAATGTGTATGGGTCATTCACTTGTTAATGGAGCTTCTGCTAGCTGGTCTGCTATGAATTTCCCTCTAATAGCCCTTCGGTCAACATATTCAATGTCAAATTTACTTAGGACCATGACCCATTTAGCCAACCTTCATGTTAGTGATTTTTTACCAAGAATATATTTGAGAGGAACTATCTTAGCTATGAGCTTTATCTTATGTGCTAGCATATAGTGTCATATTTTTCGGGAAGCAAAACCTACCGCTAGGCATGCTTTTTCTATAAAAGTATAATTAAGCTCATATGATATCAAGGTTCTACTAAGATAGTAGATTGATTTTTATTTTCCATTTTCATCTTCTTGTGCTAGTGATACTCCCAATGATCTTTCTATGGCTGAAATGTAGAGTAATAATTACTTTCCTGGGATTGGTGCCATCAAAATTGGTGGATTCATGAGATATTTATTCAAAAGTGCAAAAGCTTCTTCACATTGAGTATACTATTTAAATAAGATGTCTTTGTGTAATAATTTAGTAAAGGAGTGATATTTTCTGCCAATTGTGAGATAAATCTCCTTATTTATTGGATTCTTCCTTGTAAAGATCTCAATTGGCTAATGTTTCTAGGTGCCCCCATCTCCATAATAGCTTTGACTTTTGTGGGATCAACCTATATACCTTTTTCTAATACAATATAACCAAGTAAATTTCCTGATTGGACTCCAAAAGTACATTTTATTGGATTTAATCTTACTTTGAATGTTCCCAATCTTGTGAAATTTTTCTCTAAAATAGGCAAGTGTTCAATTATGGTATGTGACTTTGCTAGGATATCATCTACATAGTCCTCCATGAAAGTATGCATCATATCATGAAATATTGTGGTCGTGGCTTTTTGGTATGTCGCTCCAATATTTTTTCGACCAAAGGGCATGACATTCCAAGAGAATATTCCCCAAGCACATGTGAATGCAGTTGTATCTTGATCTTCTAGAGCTATCTTTATCTAATTGTAGCCACTAAAGTCATCCATGAGTGAAAACATTGAATGCCCTATTGTTATATCCACTATTGTATCAATAATTGGCAATGGGAAATCATATTTAGGGCATGCTTTGTTCAAATCCCTAAAATATGTGCATGCTCTTATACTTTTATCTAGTTCGGAGACTAGAATTACATTTCTAATCCATTATGCATAAGAAATGGCTCTAATGAAACCAAATTCTAAAAAAAAAATCAATTCTACTTTGACCAATAGAGTTATATGGGGATGCATCTTTCTTAACATTTTCTTAATTAGTTTAACCTTGGGTGCAATATTCAAATGATGCATAATGAGATTTGGATCTAATCTAGGCATGTCTGCATATGACCATGCAAAGTTCACTTATTTGTCCTTGAAGAATTCAATTAGCTCTTGTCTTTCTTCCTTGGTTGAAGATGTTGCTAGGTGAATTTTTTTTTGTTTCACTTCCAATGTTGACCTTCTCTATAGGTTCTATAAAAATAGGTGATATCTCTTCATCATGCTCATGTAAGGTGTTGAATTTCTCATCCTTAAGTGCCACAATTGGGTTTTCACCTTCAGATTCATCATTTCTTTTTATTTTTTCACGATCTAGCATTGCCACATAATGGTTTTCACCACTAGATCTTTCCATTTTTCTTTTATTTTTATTTTTATTTTTTTGACTAAGAAAATTTATACCTTCCTTCCTTGTTGATTCTTGATATGATTTATTGGTGAAAGAAGGTTCAACCACGTTTAGGTATACTGATCAGGAATGGTCAGTTTAGAACATAGATATGTTGTTTGGCTCAATTTTTTCCCAATCAATTAACTTGGGATGGACAAGGGGTAAAGGGTCAATTGGAAAATTTGGGTCCATTGGAGTTAGACTCATGATTTAGTTTCAAGGATCATATATTGTATAACTTAAATATATGACATGTTTTTCCTCTATATGCTCCATAGAGCTAGGATCAAAATTTTCCTCAGTAGAGTCCTCTTGAGTTTCTTATGGAAAAATTGTTGTACATTAAACCTAGAGCTAGATCCCTCTAAGAACGATGGTACACAAGGCTCTACTACCCATTAAGAATTGGAACTTTGTGCATTATAACTTTGTGCCTCTTTTTATGTATGTGCATAGGAATGTATCACATAAATCTATTTTTCTTGACAAGATTCTTCAGGTAATGAATCACATTCATATCCATTTGAGTCATCCTCACTTTCTGAATCTAACTTATTGATTTGTTCATAAGAATGAAAAGAACTCTTTTTTATTATGACCTTGCTCAAGATACCATATTCCTGATTTTTATTTACTAGACTTCCATGTGGGTTGTATAGGTTCCAATAACCCTTTATTTCTTTTTCCTAGAGGTCCTGATCCTTGACAACCAATTTTTTTAATTATTTGATATCCTTTCCAATACTAATGTGTAGGGATGCTAATGTGTTGAACTCTTTCACTTGAATTTTTTTATTCTTCATATTTATACAGCCAATTTAGGATTCCATTGTCTTATTCATTTGAGGATGTTCTATCCCTTACAAAATTTTCATTATATTTGTGAGATTATTTATCTTTTGAATCAAAAGGTTTTCCATGGGATCTAGGAGAAGTAGGCATATCCATAAATGATATAGAATATTCTCTTACCCCTTTATGATTAATTATGCATTATTAATCAAAACTATTCATCATATTTTCCATCTTTTCATATTATGTCATATTTTATTTCCCCTTTTCTAATTTAGAGGATTGTGATGCCTCTTCAATAGAAGAATTTTAAATTGAGCAACAAGGATTCCCTTTATTTTCTTCTAGAAAATTAACTATTTCCTTGCCTTTATTGGATGAATATGAATTAATTTATTCATTACTTGAAGTAGTGGACTCATCCTTTAGATCCTCTTTTGCTTTCTCTTTCAATTTTGAACTTGGGATAAGAATGTATTATTCATATTGTGGCTTGGGTGAACTTGATATATATCCTTCACTAATATGAGGAACAAATTAATTTGTCCTTAGTTTAACATTTTTGCAATATTGGAAGGGGTTCAAATCTCCACTAACAATTATTTCTTGACCCGTGTATGGAAACTTTACACATTGGTGATAAGTAGAGGGTACCGCTTGCATTTTGTGGATCCACGGTCTACCCAACAAAATATTGTATGTCAGCTTAAGGTCTAGAACTTGATAAACTGTATCTTTTTTAATAAGAGCCACTCTAATTGGTAAAGTGACCATCCCTTTTGAGGACCTTTCTTCATCATCATATGCCTTTATAGTTATTTTTCTTTTAGGATCAATGGAATTCTCATAATATCCTAAGACTTTAACCAAGTTCAATGTACATATATTTAGACCAACACCTCCATCGATTATGACTCTTTTGACCCTATGCTTTTGGATGAAGAATTAAATATGAAAGGGTAGGTTTTGGGGGTGAACCAAAGACATGTCATCTTTCTCAAAGAATGAAAGACAATGTGGAACAATGAGATGACTAACCATATTTTGAAATTTTTCTGCATCCAAGTTATTGGGAACCGTCAAATCCACTAGATCTTTCTCCAAAATTTCTATGTGCATAGGTGAAAGTTTTATTAACTCCAAGATTGAAATTTGAGTTGGTTAATTTTGGAATTGATCAATAAGGTTTATTATTTGGATGAAAATGAGAAAGGATTAGGTAAGTTTTATTTGGTTGAAACTCCTAGCAAGGTGGTTTTTGAAGCTTTCCCCCTAGTCATGCCATTAGAAGATTCCCCTTCTTTTTTATTCTTCACCACAACCACATTGTTGAAATTTCCATGGCTAGAGAGGGAGTTGATATTATTGTCATATGTATGGGAAAAATTGACTTTGTTGTCTCCTCTATTGTGGTTTTTATTGGAATTTGAAGATTCACCTTTGTCATTATTCAAGAGAGGGGTCTTGAATGCAATGTGGTATTCATTATTCTTTGGACCATCCACTTGGATTGTGTCATCATCAATGAGGTCTTGTACCACATGTTTCAACCTCATACATTCATTCATTTTATGATCTTTATTATGGTGATACTCACAATGATTGGAATCACTCCATCATAATAACTTCACTTGAGGTTCATATGGTCTTGCCTCTGGTAAAGTTATGATTTTATTCACAATGAGTGTTCCTAGGGTTATCTCAAGTGTTCTCTCAATGGGGTAAACTTTCTTCTTGGTCCTGAAGTAAATTAAGACATGAAGTTGGGTTTAGGATTTTTATTTCCTTGGTTGTTGTTTAAAGAGTTTTTGTTGTTAAAATTATTTTTAGGGGATTGATTGACATTATTAGTTTGAATAGTGGAACCACTTGAAATTTTGAAAGGTTTTAGTTTTAGATTGGGGGCTTCCACTACTCCGCCATTGACTAAATTCTTGTTGTTATTCTTCAACCAAAATTTTGGTTTATCATTACTATTATTATTTGAAGATAGGTTGTTGAAATTGGTATTGGTGTTATTTGAAAAACCATTGTTATCCTTGTAGATCTTTAGTTCCTCATTTTTTACTAAAGCATCTTCTATTATAATTCCATTTTCTATCATTTTTTCAATGTTTGGGGGACATTGAAGTTGTAACTTGAAGTTCATTATTGTGTTCAAGTTTTTTATAAATATATCCATATTTTCTTTCTCTGGCACACTTCATGGATATTTAGCAAAGACCCTTCTCCATCTTTGTAGAAAACTCAAAAAGGCTTCTCCACTTCTTTTCTTGGTATTACATAGGTCTAACATGGTTATTTCCCATTCAATGTTGTAGGAATATTGATTTACAAATTTAGAAGTCAATTCCTCAAATGTTTTGATATCTGGAGATAAGTTTGAAAACCATTCCATTGCTCCCCCCCCCCCCCAAGGCTTCTAGGAAACAACCACATTAAATAAGTGGATACATGGATAAATTCCATACTCAATGTACCTGATTCCCTTATGTGGTCTTGTGGGTCTATTGTACCCATATACTTGTCATATTTAGGGAATACCATGTTTTAGGGAAAACGTTCAATAAATATATTCTTTTCAAATGGGAAAGGGAAAATGGCTTATATTGAAAATTGTTTTGGAACAGCCTCATTCTTCATTTTATCTATTTTTGTTTATAAATATTTGAGTTGTTAGTTTGTAGATTTTAAAGGGGTGTTGTCTTCCTCGTCTAATGTTAATTTGGATGTGTCAAAATCATGAGGGAGTTTAACCCCTAATTGATATAAGGTGAAAAAATATCTATTTTTGTCTCTTTCTAAGATCTTTTCCATCATCTTTACAAACATAGAGTTTTTGGGCAGCCTCGTTAACCTTTTCCTCGGTTAATTCTTTATCATGGTCATTATTAATTTCCCCAGTGTTGTTGGCCTCATACCATGAATTAATTGTCATTGGAACCTCCTCTAGTTCTTCTTATTAATTATTTTCTTGAAAGGTTTTATAAGGATAATGAGGTGTCTCATCTATATAAGGTATTTCTTCTCTAATCATGGTTTCATCTTCTTGTAAAGATAGCTTGATATAATGAGATCTTGTCCAAACTCGCATGAAAAGGAGCTCAAGATCTTTGTTGAAAGAATGTCCTTTTGAAAATAATGATGATGTTTAGGAACTTTGAATATTTTAATGGAAATTTTTTTCTTTGAGATCATGTATCATCAATCACAAATACACATGTTTTCTAACCTTTAAAAAGCTACACTAAAAAGTGTATATTCTCGAATGTTTTAACAATGCCTTTACAAGAAAATACTTCAAGTAATCTACCTATAGTTAATTTTGGTTTAACATGGTTTGAAATGGTAGGATTGCTAATTTAACTAGGTTTTATTCAATGATTCCATTCAAAAACATATTATGAATGCATTACAAGGTCTCATGGTAGCATAAACGTTATTTAGGTCCTATAGACTGCCAGAGGAGACCAGGCATAATATACTTTTTCCCTTCAAAGCATTAACTTCAAGAAGGTATTTTTTTACAGTGGATCGGAAGAAGCTTGGATTTAGCTTTGTTTCCACTTTGGGTTGTCCCTCTCACTGGCTATGTTAAATCAAGTCTTGGGAGGTGAGCCCTCTAAGGTTCAAATTCAACTAGCATGTTCACGAAAGCAATGAAATGAAATGAAAAGTAGGTCCAAGATTTTGATCACCCTAAGAAGAATGAGAGTATATCCCTATTAATTTCCTATCCAAACACAATTAACAAATGTTTCCTTTCCAAGCCTTTAACATATGGAATTAGAGCATGTTTGGAATTTTGGTCGACTTAAAAAGTTGAGAGCATAGGCCTAATGAATTTCATTCACAAACAAAGAGTCTTTATTTTTAGTGTTTGTTCATTCCTTAACCTTTATTTCTATTGTCAAATCCAACATGTTTGACATTTTGATCATCTTTAAAAGATGAGAGCATAGGCCTAATACCTTATTTGACAAAAAATAATAGGTTTCTATTTAGGGTAGACTTCAAACTTTGAAATGTCGCAATTGAAGAAAATGACTTAAAATCAAAGGTTTTAGGAATCACCTTGTTCAAAGATTATGCACATTTTTTAGAATGTTTTTTTTTTTTAATACGTACCTTGGTGATCATTCCTTCTCCTAAGCATCCCCTTCACAAACATTAATCTGACACAAGACAATCCAAAGTGAAAAAAATCACAAGTATTTGCACAAATGTGAAGGAATTTCAAAACCAAATTTCTAAAGAAAAAAAATTAGGAGGAGCATTATAGTTGATCCTATGAATATTATAGAAAGCTTGATACAAATTTAGCATTTCGATGTAATGATTATATGCTTTGACATCCTAATCTCAATTTGCAACAATATTAGAATTATGAATTATTTTTGCATATTTGTTAATCATTTTTACCTATTTTTACTTGTAGTAATCGGGACTTTGAACCACAAGTTTCCTCACCTTTTTATGTTCTGACATCTGCAAACATTTTAATTAAATGCAAATTTGTGAATTTCAAAATTTTAAATTGCAGGTTGCACACGGTATTTAAAACTTGGCAGGTGTTATTTTTTAACTAACATGTGTTAAACTTTAGCAGATATGCGCTACTTTTTATCTTGTACATGCTGAAATAAATATTGCATTTTATACACATTGTAAGAAAGTTAGACAGGCATCAGAAATCTCATTAGCAAGCACTGAAAGAAAGTAAGACAAGATATAGAATAAACTTTGCACATGTTAAACTTTATCTTTTATGCGCTAAACTTTTCTTGATACACGTCAAACTTTGCTTGATACGCGCTAAACATTTCTTGCTACACTGAACTTCTATGTAAACGCGCTTCTATACCTGCAAATATCAAATCTGCAACACAAATTCACTTAAAATGATGAAAAAAAAACTTTGAACCTGTTAAATTAAGGCATCTGCCCCACGATGGGTGTCATTTGTTGTATGTAAAATACCTACATGAAACATTATATCAAATAATATCAAGTTAAATGTTAAATATCCATGCTAATTGAACAATCAAACTTGAAATCCTTGAAATTTTCTCATGGTTCCCTATCTAGAAAGACTAAATTCTATTGGAAGTACAAGAATGGGAAAGCAAGATACTGAGAGGGGGGGCTGAATCAGATCTTCAAACTAAACCACTTAAAACAAATTTATCCACATTCATGCATATATGAATTTAACCTAACATCAGATAGCATCCATAAAATTAAATATGAAACTTATAACACAAAATTTTGGTAACCCAGAAATCCAAATAGGTAAAACTGGGGTGGAGATGACACCCACAAAATCTTCACTACTGTAGCAATAAAGTGTGCCTGTTAGGGCTACAAAATTTTGATTGCAATATGCAATCTACCTAGTTAAAGGTCTATTATGTTAAGAACTAAAGATCATTACAATCTACCTTGTTAAAGGATTTCAACTTACAGTAAAGTAAGCACTCGGCTAAGAGATTTGAAACGGTCTGCTAAAACCACTCTGTTAAGAGATTTAACCTAATACACCTGTTAGAATGTTCCAAGTAGTGATCCTTTGTTATGCACTCAGATGCTGATGATGGATCTTCTCCTTTTAATAACCTTTGTGATCTCTTTATCTGATATGTCTTTACTCTGGTTTTCACTGCTCTGTCATTCTGCTTGATCTAGGCTTCTTCTCAAAATAACTTGTCATTCATCTCTCATTAACATACAACCCTTCTCTATATATCTCTTTCTCTCACACACTCTCTCTCTCTTTTAGGGTTAGAAGTCATCTTATTATATCTTTTTGGATCTGGCAGTGAGATCTAGATCAACGATCAAGATCTATTGTTTATACCTCCAATGCATACTGATTTCCTGTTTGGCTCCATGTCCTGCATAGTATAAAACAATTAAATACAAAATTAACTCAGTAGACAAATATTAAATGCATATAAATGTCAGCTCAAATCTCATACAAGTCAGCCTAAACTGTTTACATCAAAGTTTGAATTAATCCTGACATGTATGCAAAAACTATTCTGCTCGGCACAACACATCTCTGATGCTCGGCACTTAATATTCTACTCGGCTTGGCATGATGTAACACGACAACCTAAAACTTTCTCGGCAATGTTGCTTGGCCTTGAATGTTTAGCTCAGCCATAGTGATAACCAACTAAAACTACCTAAGTAAATAACTAAGTGTGGGTCACTAATCATCAATAGAACTTAGGGATTAACAATCTCCCCCTTTTATATTAGTGGCAAAAACACACTTATCATTACAATTCATTCCATCCAAAATATTTCCTAAGTACATATTGTACTCCCCCTAGGAATGTACATCATACTACATACAAAACTTTACATAGTATACATGCCTCAAAAAAAATATTTACATGGATACCTATTCTGATCTCCTTTATGTTGTATCCTTGTCAGTCCTGTCAGTTTCCCCCTTGTTTTTGTCACTGATAGCTAGTGGGTTCAAGTTATACTTGTCCAAAAACTATTTATGAAGTTGTAAGGTAGACTCAAATGTAGAGTCCCAACTGTCCTTGACAAACTTCATAACCTCTATTTTTACTTCTAGCTCGGCAGCTAGACTTACTAAGATTTCTGCAGTTAAGAGATGAGAGTCTCTCTTAATCAACTCATTTGCAGATAAAATTTCTTTCTAAATGACCTCCAGATGAGGTATCAGACTTGTCTAAATAGTAATCAACTTGGTCCTAATCTAACCATCTTTAGCCATGAGTTTGGCTATCCTCCTTTGTGCATAAGTCAGCCTGTTAAAATGTAAGGAGCTAGTGCTAGCATCCATACTCAGTGAACTTCCAGTTGACTTTAAGTCTAGTTGCAATTTCTCTAAAGCCTACTGATTATCCTTAGTGAATAATTCAACATCAGACAACCTCTTATACAATGAATAGACATTTGTTGCAACTCCTTCTAAAATTTCTATCAGAGAAGAAAGTTCAACCTATTTTACGGCAATCTCTTCTGAGATTTTTGTAAGTACCTTGTTCTCAAATTTTCTCTCAGACCATTGCAACAGTTTCTCATTGGCTTCAATATTGTCATCATTTACCTTTTGCACAATGTGAACTAACTGTTCAAGAATAGGGGCTTGAGTATTTTCATCCTCCATGTCAAAAGCCTTTACAAATATATCTTTTATGTCATGTAGCACTTCCTTTTGCTTTTGCTTTTGCTTTTTCTTTTGCTCCCTTTTCAGTTCCTCCTATCTTTTCTTCCTCTTAAGTAACTCCTGAAGAGTCTCAATCTATTCATAAGACAAAACATTGGGATCCCATGGTGGAATCACAATAACTTCATCTAATGTGACATCTAGAATCGGAGACTTCTTCCTCATAACTTTCCTCCTTTTGAATTCAGGTGAACTACTGGTCAGCTTCATTTCTACAATACCTTTTCCAGATTCAGTAGTTGACACCATTGCATCTTAAAGTTCAGTCAAAATTACCTGCTGATCAGGCATACTTCCTATCTTGGTTCTAGTGGGAGTTGATGATGCAGAGTGTGGTAGATCAACCAACACTTGCATTGCCTCTTGTTCTTTAGGCTCGCTGTTAGTATCTTTTATCTCCTCACTACTATCTAGTACTGATTTTACAACCTCTAAAATAGGTGAATGTTGAACAATTACCTCTTGTTCAATTGTTTTCTCCTTTTCTGCTTTATCTTGAGCATCCTTATCTTCAGATTTATTTTGAGTTATTTCTTGTTCTTCTGTTCTCTTCTCTTCTTCAACCTCATTTTCCTTGATAGGTGATTCAATATTTGAGTCCCTCGGTTCATCCTGACCCTCAGCATCCAGATTGCTAGAGTCATCAATTGTCACATCAATCAGACTGTCAATAGTCAGATCAATAGTGTTAACTATCTTTGATTGATCTTGTGCATCTGTCCTAGTCTTCTTAGACTCAGTTGAAATGTGAACTATTGAAATCTGTGGTACAAGGGTGGATTCATTTTCCTTATCCTTCGGCTCAAATGTTCCTTCATCAGTTCTCTTTTCTTTCGAAACAATTAGTCCAAAAAATTCCTTCCAAATTTCAGTACTCTGATGTACTATCCTTTCAATATCATTCTTCAAAATAGCATAACCTCTCTATTTAGGTATAAATTTGTGCTTGTACTCTTCAACAAATTTTTCTCTTTGTTTCTTTATTAGCTCAGGAATGACTTGAGCTAAAGTTCCTTCCCTAATTTGTCTCTCAGTTATGAGTGCAAATTCCCACTTTTCAGATAGAAATTCATACAACTCACTCGGCACATTGTTTCCTATTGTTGTAGGGGTTAATTTGAAATTACACATCATGTCTAGGAGAGCTTCATGAACCTTATGTTTGTCTCCTACCTTCAATTGTTCATACCTTATAAACTTAAAACTAGATAACCCTGCAGAATTTCTCAAATTTTCACATACCTCATCAATATCTATAGGTTTCTTGAATGATGTAGTTGGTATGTTGTTGGGTTCATTAGTTTTAGTCATGTCCTTGTCACTTTCTGGATCCAAATTCAATTTTCTTCTTGGTCTTTTAACTTGTAGGCTCGGCACAACCTTTGTTGCTAATTTAGTCCTTGATCCAGAACTACTTTCTCCAATCTTCTTTGCATAGACTTTAGTCTTCTCTACTAGTGATGAGGTAGAAAATTCCCTTGTCCTTGGATTATTTTCAATGGGAGGGGTAACCCTGGGTTTTTCTTTACTCAGCTTTGTTACCTTTGCTACTATTGGCCTCTTCCCTTTTGCCTTAGCACTGACCTTGTCTTCAGGTTCACTGACTTCTACTTCTTGTTCCTCAAATACATCTTCTCCTTGTCCAGTAGATATGTCTAGAGGTGCATCCTCTATTTCTTCATCACTCGGCAAGCCAACCATCTTTTTCAGATTTTTCACAATCTTTTTCCTTTTTCTTTCCATGGTTCCTGCCTTAAGATTCATCAAAATATTTGCCTTAGCTTCATCAAAAATTCCGAATCTTTTAGCTGTAGTATCAATCTCCTCTGCTAGGAGTGTTGTGATAGATTTTGATGCTTTATCAATATTTACTTCATAGGTAAATGGCTCCAGCCATGATACCCTAGGTGTCACAGCTTGAATATATGTGTACTCTGTATCCACTAAGAAACAAAGCTCATCATAGTGCTTCTCCACAAGTGAATTGGGAATTATGGTCCTCAACCTCATTCTCTTTTTTAATTCCACAAAATAAATTCCCATAATACCATTGAAATTGCTGCCTAATTTCTGAATACATTCACTGATTTGTAAAGTGATGGGTCTGTCCTTTTTCCATACAATATTTCCTAGTGTAGGAAATGACTTTTGTACATAGAAAAATATACACATTAACAGAGAGCCAAACTTACATGATGACCTTTTGGCTTTCCTAATTGATAGTAAGTTCTCAGCTAGTTGTGTCAACTGTAGCTCGGCAAGGTCATAGGTGTGATTCTTTTTAACTATCTTCCATGCCTGGTCGACGACTGTACAGGGAAAATTATCCAGTCAGCTCAACTGAAAGAATTTGTGAGCAATCACTCTCACTCCAAAATCAAGTTCCAAGTCTGTAATTGTATAGATAGTCATTCCCCTATTGTTCCAAACAGCTCTAGTGTTAGCTGCTATCTCTTCTTTGCTTTGGTCTCTCATAGTTCATTTACCGTTGATAACAGGATACCTAGTAACTCACTGGGTAATATATTTTGTGATCTTTACTGGTCCATTTTCCATCCACATATGCATATTATGAACTTGGCTTAGGACAACCTTAATCCATTCATCCTTGAATTCTATCAGAAAATCTAGGGCACAAGTTAACCCTTTGTCGGCTAAATGTTTAAATTTGTCTTTCAGAATTCCATTCTCACACAACTTGTCATAGGAATTTCTCAATTCACTGTTGCCCACTTCGCCAATTTTAACCATGTAGCATGATCTAACATCATGAATCATAAGTACCTTTGGCGAGATCGATAAGAGGGATCCATTCAAATCACTCATAATTGTGCTTTCTGGGATGGCATGAAAGTTTGGTGGTGCGCATGCATCACTCCTTACTAGCTTAATTTGATTCAAATCTTCCTCCATTCCCTTGACTGGTGTGAAAGAACTTGCAGCCATAATCTCCTAAAGTTAGGGTTCAAAAATGAAGAACAAAGTACCTCGGCAAGCAATCACTTTGCATTATTCAACTTAGGGTTGCCGACAGCACGCTGACAAAATTATCGAAACAAAATTCACTAAGATCAAATCTAAAACTTCTTTGATTGCTCTATAAATGCTAAAAATTGCAAGGTAAAAATGAATAATAGACTGTTCATCCACATATAGACTTGAAAGGTCAAGGTAGGTAAGCATTAAATATTTTGCCCGTTAGGTTAGTGCAAGCCAACTATCATTGGCTGACTAACACAACTTGCATACCACTCGGCTTACCACACTCAGCCATCACAACTTACTTAGCCAACCAACTTGGCACCTATAGTGCAGGTAACTCTTCTTGGCACTTGTCATAAACATGTCCTGGTACATCTTATCATATGCAGATATGGACTTTGGCACATTTACATATTAGGAACTGATGTAAGATTTAAAATTTGAATGCAGTTCCTTACATACCTCTATTGCTCAGTTGGAGATGGTGTGATCACCTGATCCATTGGATTGGGTGACCTCAGTTTCAGTGGATTCACTACTTCTCAGCTATGTTTTCCTTACCCATGTCTGATTCATCTGTGCTCTTACTTCTTCAACAATAGGAGCAGGAAATCTTGTCCTACACTCTCTCTTAGTGTGTCCTATCTTCAAACAACTAAAACAAACTAAGCTTTCATTCATCCAACTCTTAGATTTCCCTCTAACATGTGCCTTTAAGCAATCTTCAGGTGCATGTCCATATTCTTCACAGTAATGACAACTTTGTCTTGTATTATAATCCCAGTTGTAAGTGTTGCCTTTCTTAGATGCTTTTGTTTGTGTCTTGGATGTCCATTATTGTTTAGCATTGGATCTACAGTCTTGTGCCTTATGACCATGTTTCTGACACTTGTAACAATAACCATTAAATCTTGGTCTAGGGGGTGCATCACTTACTTTAGCCCAACATTCATGTGCTTTATATCCAAATTTCTTGCAATTAAAACAGTAACCATTAAACTTAGGTTTAGGATTGGACTTACCTTTCTTGCTTTGGAAAATTTTTTCTGTATGACATGGTTTTCCATAGTGGTGGCAAACAGACTTGTTGTGCTTTTTCTTAGCATTCCTCCTTTAACCATTCTTAGATGATTCTCCTTTCTCAGTAGATGTCTTTGGTTCAGTGTGACATAATCTAGAAGAATCCTTTGACCTTCTTGATGCTTCCATCAGATTCTAAAAGTGAGTCAAAGCTTCATTAGGTCTGTTCAACCTTTCATTAAGTTCCTTCTTAGATCTCAGATCATCTTTCAATTGATTGTTCTCAGATCTCAAATTTATCATTTCCATATCTTTCCTACTAATCTCCTGATTTGCAAGTAGCAGTTGATTTGCCATGTCAACCTGATTGATTGTCATTATCTGCACATCATGTGTCCTTTCATCAAGTCTGATAGATATCACTCTTTTGTCTTCTTCTACCATAGTTTTGTCATCTTTAGCTTTCTTCTTTTGTTCCACTACTTCACATAGTCTCACTGTTTGCATTTCTTGTTCTCTTTTCAAGTTTCTAACTTCTTCACACAGTGCATTATTCTTTTCCAGTAGATCTGCAATTGTTGCATCGCTCTTAGTAGAATCTTCATTCTGAAATAGATTTGCAGTGTCATCTTCCTGGTAATGAGTATCATTCATTTGTTTGGCCAAATATTTCCTAGTTGTCAATGATTTCTTCAAATCTTGTCTTGCTATCTCAAGCTGATGTAATGCTAGCTGGATCTCAAACTTCTTATTCTCAATGACTTTTCCCAGCTTGTAAACCTCCATCTCAAGATTTGTACTCACAAGTTGATTCAAAGCTTTTGTAGGTGAACTGTGCTCTGATACCAATTGTTGGAAGTATAATAATGGGAAAGAAAGATACTAAGAGGGGGGGTGAATTAGATCTTCAAACTAAACCACCTAAAACAAATTTATCCACATTCATACATATATGAATTTAACCTAACTTCAGATAGCATCCATAACATCAAATATGAAACTTATAACACAGAATTTTGGTAACCCAGAAACCCAAATAGGTAAAATTGGGGTGGGGATGACACCCACAAAATCTTCACTACTATAGCAATAAAGTGTTCATGTTAGGGCTACAAAAGTTTGATTTCAATATGCAATCTACCTGGTTAAAGGTCTATTATGTTAAGAACTAAAGATCATTACAATCTACCTTGTTAAAGGATTTCAACTTACACTAAAGTAAGCACTCAGCTAAGAGATTTGAAACGGTCTACTAAAACCACTATGTTAAGAGAATTAACCTGATACACCTATTAGAATGTTCCAAGTAGTGATCCTTTGTTATGCACTCAGATGCTGATGACATATCTTCTCCTTTCAATAACCTCTGTGATCTCTTTATCTGATATGTCTTTACTCTGCTTTTCACTGCTCTGTCATTCTGCTTGATCTAGGCTTCTTCTCAAAATAACTTGTCATTCATCTCTCATGAACATACAACCCTTCTCTGTATATCTCTTACTCTCACACACTCTCTCTCTCTTTTAGGGTTAGAATCCATCTTATTATATCTTTTCAGATCTGGCGGTGAGATCTAGATCAATGATCAAGATCTATTGTTTATACCTCCAATGCATACTGATTTCCTGATTGGCTCCATGCCATGCATAGTATAAAACAATTAAATGCAAAATTAACTCAGTAGACAAATATTAAATGCATACAAATGTCAGCTCAAATCTCATACAAGTCAACCTAAACTATTTACATCAAAGTTTGAATTAATCCTGACATGTATGCAAAAATTGTTCTGCTCGACACAACACATCTCTGACGCTGGGCACTTAATATTCTACTCGACTCGGCATGATGTAACTCGAAAACCTAAAAATTGCTCGGCAATGTTGCTTGGCCTTGAATGTTTAGCTCGGCCACAGTGATAACCAACTAAAACTACCTAAGTAAATGACTAAGTGTGGGTCATTAATCATCAATAGAATTTAGGTATTAACAAATTCATGTTCTCAACTACAAAAGTACTCCTAAAGTGACAATATCTAGAATGAGATGGATGAATTAAGATAAATTTTATGATCTGCATGCTTGATTTGATGTGAATTTTGTATTATGAACCTAAGATTAATTTAATTATGCCTTAATTATGAATGGAATTCAACAAAATTAAATTACTATGATGCTAGTGGATGTAAAGTGGTGTGAGTAGATGTAAATTGGTGATTTGCACTAAGAAATGCCTCATATTTATAGGAATTCTCAAGGGTGGAGGGTGAGTTTGACTAACCATAGTCAGATCATTGTTGAGGTTAAGGTTGAGTGATGTGTCCCCTTTGAGTGGACAAGATTGATCTATTTAATTTGAGTGGTCAAGATAGAAATGCCTCGGAGTGATCCATGTGCTCTCAATCCTCCTTTCACATTAGTTGTATTGATTTTGTCTTGTAATGGTGGGTGAGGGAAAGTAGGATTTATTTAATTCAAATCTTTAATTAAATTATCCTTGTATGGGAATTATATGGGTTGGATTTAATTAAGTCAATGAACTATATAATCAATTGGTTTAATAAATTACATAGTGATTTGATTTTTGAATTTAATTAATCCAAATGGCTTGAGTTTAATTAATTAATTACTTTGATAATTAATCAATGGTTTTGACTTTCTTTTATCTCTTTGACTTCCATTGACCAATTTAAGGTGTATACACACATAACTATTATTTCCAACCATATATCATGTCAGCCAAGGCCAAGTACTAATTAGTCATCTAGGATAATTTATTATATTTTTCATCAAGAATATACTTCATGATTGCTTCCATACATTGTCCAAAGTAATGTAAAAATCTATGTCTACTTGAGATTACACATTTTACCCAATCCTAAATCTTTTCCCAAAGTTATACTATCAAAAACATCCATGCGAAAAAGTGCAAGCATACAAATCATCTATCCCATTCTAGAGGAACAAAGGAACTGAAAAATACAATTACTGAACCAAAATTGCAATCAAATTAAAGTACCAAATATCATGAACACTTGAATATAGGTACACCATTCATACCAAGATGCACTATTAAAAGTGCATATCCATACCTTTCTGTACACCGAAATGCAAATCAAAATACTGTCAGCAGTATCACATAGTTTTTAAAAGCCATAGAAAAATAAGTCAACTAAAGTGTGTTAACATCAATGAAAATGAAAATGGAAAATATAACATTCTCCTTCATCAATGACAATGTTTCCAAAACTTTCATCTTCAATACTCAATCCACCATTCCTTGAACAAGCTTCGTCATATTTCAGTCATCATCGAGTAGTTCGAGAAATCTATTGTTCGTTGAATCTTACTTGTAACCACCCTTCAATTTCCTATCACAAGAATTATTCGTTGATGTTTTTTAAAAAACAATATAAACTTTGTACCTACATATGCTATAGATTGTAGATCAATTTTTTGGAACAAATGTAAAGGTCTCATTAAAGATTAATGTTTTCAACATTCGAGATAATGTTTTTAATTATTATCATTAAGTTTCCTATCGTTGTAATAAATATTTGTCCAAGTTCCTATCATATATTTTTTATCTCTTATCACCATGATGACAAGATACAAAAACTTACATTACAATCCCTTTGATACAAATTTCAACTAACTTTTCTGCACTGATATTTTAGAGAAACGTAATACTAAAGAATGCTAAGTACTTTGACAATCATAAACCATTTTTTTCAAATTCCAAATAGCTTCAAATTTGTTGTTCATAAGGCATTAACTTAACTTGGTTCAAACGAAATACCTCTTCAACAATTACTAGCTTTATACTAATGTAGATCAAGTTGTCACTTTAATTAAATGAGAAGACATCTCCATTAGAAACAACTACTATACAATCTCTTAGACAACTTCACATTCAAATGCCTTAGTATACTACTCAAATAAATAACAAAGTTTTGGTAACCATACTTTACCATTTGACATCAATGACAAACACATGCCAATGAACTCCCCCTTTGACATTTATGTCAACGTCTCAATAATTACACCTTTAATCCCTCTATTTAAATGCATTTTATTAGCATAAAAATCTTTATTTTTCAAACATCGTCATGTTGTGTATTGTCACAACCTCTAAAGAAAAGTCAATAAGACTTGAACCTAGCTGCAAAGTCTACATTTTCATGATATTATAATAGATACAAAATCTATATTTGCACTCAATTATTGTTCTCATCTTCCCTTTGGAATCAATGATAATGGGGAGGACAATGAGGTTATGGGTAAATAAAGAACAAAAGGCATATGCTCCCCCTAAAACCAAACAAATTAGTAGAATAATGAATAGAGGAGAAGGGTAAGACACACATGTTGGAATTATTGGAATGATGTACTAAGAGGGGAGGGGTGAATCAGTACCTCTAAAACTTTTTATGTGATTGGCCCATTAACCTCTGTGTCATCAGATTTGCATATTCACCTATCTATCTATTCATCTTTCTTTATGTATCTGAAATCATAATATAAGTTCTTTACATGTGTAAACATTCAAGAAACATTCATAAAAATACATAACACATAACACAAGATATGATATCATAGAAAAATCCTGTTAGGAAGTAAAAACTGCGGTGGGGATGTCTACCCACAAAACTTCACTATCTGCAGATAAGAAGGGAGCCGGTTAAGGATTACAATTTGATCGCTTCTGATGATCTATCCTGTTAGAAGTATTAGAGTGGAGAACTATTAGGATCTACTTCATTTGAAGCTTTAGAAACACCGTTAGGTGTGCACTCTGTTAAGAGATTTATCAAAGAACTGTTAAGTCCACCTTCTACAAAAGGATTTCTGATGTGATGCACTTGTTAGAATGCAACTACAATATAAATGTTGATCTAGTAGTATATGCAATCTCTAATTGTTGATAATAGATCATGTAAAGCTTAAAATGTATATGTAATCACCTTGAGTGATTTGAATAATACCTTATCTTTGTTCGTCGGTAGCCTTGTCTATGTTCTTGATAACTAATATGTTTTGTTTCTGAACTTTGCATGAATTCACTTCTTCTACTTAGATGCTCTCCATGGCTACAATCATTTATCAACTCATTCATATCTCTATTACAAATGATTGAACATCTATATATACTAGTTTCTAGGTCTATTCATGATTCACGCTTTTCAGATTAACTCTAGATCCAAGGTTTACAACTTGACCTTGATCTTTAGTTAGTTATGTTTTAGATCCGTTAGGATGCTTTAAAACATTTACAATATGCTTTCTTGACCCTCAAGAAATGTTTTAAAACAAATTAAAATCCTATAAATAGAATTACAATGTTTTATCTGACGTGGAAAGTCAAATCCACTTTTTGCGGGTTTTGTAACTGACAGTCAGTTCTGATGGTCGGGCTTCTCTGTCAGTCTTTTGGTTTTCTTTCTTTCTTTGCTCTGTCGGTCTTCTGCTCTGTTGGTGTCCCTATTTTGAACTATTCATCAAGTTCCTTCCTTTTCTTCTTTGTCGGCGATGTTCACAAAAACTATACCGTCAGTAATGTCCTTTATGCTTTATCGTTGGTTCAACACTTGTTAGTGTTCGTCCGGCAATTTTGTACTTATCAATTTTATGTCAAGAATTTTCATCTCATCGGTTATGTTGTGTGATGTCCGTTGGTTATGCCTATACTGATGACCTTTATCATGTTTTTCACTTAAGTATACTAATGCAAAAACTTAATGTCATCAATCTCCCCCTTTGACATTAGTATCAAAAACTGATATTCGCAACATACTTAATATATTAGTATGTACACCTATGTATACTTCATCCTTAGTCATTTTCCTTTTAGTCATGAAATGACTCCCCCTATGCATATTTCGGTAAGTATAAGTTTATGTACATATCTATTTTTTTACATATTCATGATGTACATACATTATACATATCCTTTTTTTCTTTCTGACAATGTAGTATATTGTACATATGTACTATTCATTCCTCCTTTTTTGATAATAAAGGCAAAGGTACTTACAAATTTTCAAAAATGTGTGAGTGTGAGGCTTTTATTTCCTCTGTCATCTTCTCCCATTTCTCCTTCAAATTCTCTAGAGCCATGTGCTCAAGTGATATTCTCACATGCATATTGTAGATGTTGTCTACCACAGACATCTTCGGGGTTGCTATCAGATTTATTGCATCTGTAATGTGTTGTTGCAGAGTGGTGAGGTTTGGTAGTATGTGAGCTTGCATCTTGGTAACCTCATTTCTAAAATGTGTCTCTGCATCCCATATCTCTTGTCTTAATCGGTTTACCTCTGTTATCTTGTCATGATGCAGTTTTATAGTGTTTGCATCAGAGGTTAAACTTTGGCCACTCGCTGTCAGATCTGAATCTAGCTGGGACAGATTTTCACTATTATCCTTCATGAAATTCTCAAGTGTGCACAATTTTTTAACTAAGGTAATAGCTTCTGAAATCATAAGTTCTAATTGACTTGCTAATTCAGAGAGCTTTACCTTGTTTTCTGCCACTTCTTGGCTGATCTTTTCAACGAGTTTGTGTTGATACTTCTTCTCTGTCTGTTCTTCCATTGCCTAATCTGCATCTACACTTTGAGTAGTGATGGCGTTAGTAAGAACTGCAATTTTCTCCATCACTGATATGCCATCTTCAACTTTTGTATCAGGAACAAGTTGATGTGGTATATCCCTAGCTTTATCAAGTGCTTGGGCTTCCCTATGTTCCTTTTTCATTTTCTCCTGTATAGCTTTTCTTTGGCATATCACTCCAAAATTTTGAAGTGCTTCAGTATCCAAAGTAGATGCATCCCACTTGGGTATTTCAATTACCTCATCAAGTGTTAAATCCAAGATGTCTTTCTTTATTACTTTCTTCTTCTTATTATTTGGTTGAGAGACAGATTGGTGAACTACCATCTGTAGATCTTGATATTGGATTGATTTGGTAAGTAAAGGTCAAGAAGATGAAGCTTCTTGTTGCTTCTATTCAGAGTCCACCTGTTGGTTGTGTGAAGATGTCTCTTCATTGGCCTTGGGTGTATTAACATATTTTTCTTCCTTTTCCTTCATGTTGTCATCTTTCTTAACTTCTTCACTCTTGTCTTTCTCTTCATCCTTTCTCAGTGTATCATCTTTGTTAATATCTACTCCTTTGTCCTTTTCAGTAGACAACTCTTACTGAGTGTCGGTTGCATATTTCATCTATGTGTCTGTATCCTTCTATGTGTCTGATGCATCTTTATTTTCTTCATTACCTATGTCCTTTGGTATATCATCATCTTTCTTAGATGATTTCTCTTGACTTGAATCAATATCAATAGCTTCTATCAATATTTTCATGTTGGTCGGTGTATTTACCTCTACAATGTCATTAAGTGTTTCCTGTCCGTCAGTTTTACTTTGTGCAACAGTGATATCTTCATCTTTTTGCACCTCTTTTGCAGGGTCTTTTCTTGTAATATCATTAACGATATTATTCAACCATGTTTCATCATTGACATCCTCATTAATGTTACCTTTAATTGTCAATTCTGCTTTGGTAACATCTGTTGCATCATCCAAGTCAATATGAGTTGGAATTGGTGGAATTTGGCTTTCTTCACTCTGAGTTTTGTCAAGAGTGGTGTCGGGCCATACCTCATCTACAACTTCAGTATGTTTGTGGCCTACTATCTCACTCTCTTCTTTGTCCAATTCCACTGATGAATCATCTTGTACATCTTTAATGATGATGTGTTCTCTCTCCGGGCTAGCTTCTTTAGTGGGATTTTTGAGTATCTTGCACCACTTCTTAGTGCTTTCCTGATTTAGCTCATTTAGCTTCCCTTTGAGAAATTTGTATGCTCTCATTTTTGGTGAGAAATCATTTTCATACATATTTAGCATTTCATGTATCTCTTCCTTCTTTGAATCAGAAGGCATAAGAGTAACAAGTACTTTTTCTCTTATCTCCTTTTCTGTATGAAGTGCAAATGTCCATCTTGCAGACAATCTCGCTGATAGGTCCTTGGGAATGTCATATTCTGAGAATTGTAGTGGAACATAATGGTGTTTGCATATTTTAGCTATTATATCTTCTTCAATTTTTTTTTGATCCTCTAGATCAAATTTTAACCATTTCCTAATGTTAGAATCAGAAATAGATGGTTATTCTAAGATGTTCTTACATATTTCATCAATTATTTTTGGAATCAAGGGTTCTTTCCCTTTTTGCGCATCTATGTCGGCTTCATCCATAGTTGAGTCTTCTAGATCTTCTCTAGTTCTATTAAACTTCCTCCTTTTGGTCTATTTTTCTTTTGGTAAGACTAGTTTCCTCTTATAGGTTCTCACTTTTCCTTTCTTTAGTGGTGAAGGAGTTGCTTCCTTTGCAGTTTTGCTTCGTGTCCTTGAAGCAAAAGTTGTTCTTGATTTATTGGGTGGAGGAGGAGGCGGTGAATCTAATTGTGTAGCCTCTGTATCACTCTTTTCTGTATCTCCACCGATGGGTGACTGTCCCTCGGTTTCTTCCTCCTTTCCTTTTGTTTCCTCTTCACATTCTTCTATAACTAAAAATTTCTTGGTTAAGTCCTTTACCATCTTGTTCTTTTTGTTTACAATTTTCTTGACAACAAGATCTGACTTGATTTTTGGTTTGGCCTCTTCATAAGTGCCAAATCTTGGTTGCTTTCTATCTACTGGTTCATTTAATAGTGCTTGGATGCACTTGTTAGCTTGTCATGTTTTGATCTCATAATCTAATGGTGACAGCCAAGATTTTCTAGGTACTACTAGTTTGATATAGGTAAAATCAGTATCTACCATAAAACATATGTCTTCCTTGTGCTCTTCTATCAAACTCTCAGGTATCCTAGTTCTAGCTTGCATCTCTTCCTTAAATCCTTTGAAAAACTCATTCATTAGGTCATCAAAATCTATACCTAATGGTTCTATGTGCTCACATATCTGTATGGTGACTGGTTTGCTTGTGTCCCATACTACTTTTCCTATGGAAGGAAATTTTTCTTCAAATTAAAAGAATATTCACATAATTAGAGAACCAAACTTACAAGTGTTTGTCCTTGAAGACCTTATGGTGTTCATGTTCTCCTCAAGTTAAGTTAACAGTATTTCTGCAAGATCCATCTTCTTTCCTTCTTTGATGATCTTGTATGTTGTGCTCATAGTAGTGCTTGCTATGTTGTTCATTCTCCTGACCTGAAATATCTTATATCCTATCACACATGCACCAAACTTAAGTTCCTCGTCGGTGATGGTGTTAACCTTGAGACCTCTCTTGTCTGATTTTGCACCTGTCAACTTTTCTACCTCCTTCAAGGATGGGTTCTTGTGACCTTTTGGCTTGTCGGTTGGGGGATATCTAGTAACCACATGAATAACATCTTTTGTTATTCATTTAGGCTCATTAATCCATAATGTTTGGTTATGCATTCTGCTGAGTACTATCTGTATCCATTATGTCTTAAAAACCCTAGGAAAGTGTAGTGCATTTGTCAGACCTTTCACTTCCAGATGCGTGTGCTCCTCTTTCAGCTTTCCAGATTCATCACATAGTGCCTTATAGGAATTGTCTAGGTCTAGATCTCCTAATTTTGAGATCTTGCAATGAATATAGGACCTTACATCCTCTACTAGCAAAACCCTAGGTGGGATTCTGGAGAATGCTCTAGAATAATTGGGTTGTGATGCAATTTTTGGGTGTAACTTGTATTTAGGTTCAACACAAGTACTATTTCTGATAAGATTAATCATTTCCTTCTTATCCTCTTTCATTTTTGTTGTTCTAGACGTAGATGCCATTGTATTTGAAATTTAGGGCTTTTCATAAATAAACAGTGCAGTTGGTGATTGTAGGTACTTACTAAATCTATGTGTTTTCTCATGAATATGTTGAGTCATGTTTGAATCTTACTGAGGTTGTACTTCAATCTGCTCTTCAATCGCTCTGCTTAGCTCTACTTTCTTGCTCAAAAATTGTGGGTGCAAAATGAGTTCTTCCGTCGCACTTTTATAACTTTTGTGCGCTAAGTTGTTATTAATGCCCAATGACTCATCAATATACAAAGACTAAGTTCGTCAGTTGAGGCATAAATAAAATCTTTGGTGTAGGCACAACATTTTGGAGTAGCTAGCAGCTTTGGTATTTTCACTGATGATTGTCGGTAAAATGGCGACGACAAATTTTGTCGACTCAAAGATAACCGATGTCTGTCGGTTACACTTAGCGACTTGGCTTTTGTGTAATGCCTGATACATTTCGGTAAGTAGTGTCAACTTTACTATGTGTTTTTACCAATGCTTATTTGTACCCATTAACCAATGGAATCATTTTTTCAACAGTATTACAAGTAAGAATATAGTGCATCTTCAATAATGCTAGTTTTGTCAATATTATCAATGTGTAATGGAACTAATGCATAATATAACTTGTCATAATGCAGTTTCATACTTACTTGTGCAATTTAGTTGGAGATAGTGATGCCACCAGATCCATTGGATGGGGCCTCATCATTTTCATTGCTTGTTCTAGCACCTTTAGTGTTTGTGGCTTTTACCCACATCTTGTTTCTCATCTTCTTGATGTCATCAATGGTGTTTCCATTGGGATCAGTGCTTGTTTCTGTCAGTCGATCTTTGCAATCTTTTATCACATGTCCAACCTTATGACAATTTAAACATGCCATACCTAGATTGAACCATCCTCTTGGTCTTCTAGTCCATTTTCTCATACAGTTGGCAGATATATGACCAAACCTTCCACATGTTGTGTAATTTACCCATGTGTTATAGTCCCAAACATATGAGTTACCGACTCTTGTTGGTTTGTAGCCATTATCATGTTCTTTTGGTGTCCATGCATTCTTGTTCTTTTTCCAGCACTCCTGATGTGTATTTCCATTCATTCTGCAGGTAGGATAGTACTTGTCCATGTAGGTTTCCTTCTTTGGATTTGTCACCTTGGATCTGCATTCAAATGCCTTGTGTCCTTTCTTGTGACATTTATAACAATTACCAATGAAAGTAGATTGTGATTGAGGAATACCTTTCATTTTGTTTATGCAAATGTTTGAGGTGTGGCCTAGTTTTCCACAGTGATTGCATGACATCTTCTTGGTTCTTTGAGTTGCATAAACATTCCTTTGATCTGATTGATTAGATGATTCTCCATTGTTGGTGTACCCTATTCCTGTGTAGTTGTTGACTCTTCTTTGTCCATCAAGAAAATAATCCATTCTTTTATTGCTATCTTCAGCTTTCTTGATTAATTCATTGTGTTGATTATGAATTCTGACTTCATGCTTTAGCTTCTCATTCTCTTCTCTTAGCTCACCAATGATTTTTATTCTTTCAATGAGTTCAGTGTTTAATATGTTTTCTTCTTGACTCATAAGAATAATCTAATTAGTAATCTCATGGTGATGATCAGTAAGTCTTTGAATCTATGATTATTTTTCTTGTAGCTTCTCTTTGATTTTCCTCCTATCATCAATAGCCAATGTTCTCTCTGATTCAGCTTTTCTTGAATCATTCATGACATCAATCATTTTTACCATCTGAGTCTCTTGACCAATTTATAGCATCTTGATTTGCTCTGTCAGATGTAGATTGACTTCTTGTAGACTTGTGATCTCTTCTACTGATGTGTCTAATGCTTTTCTTGTAGCGGATTCAGCTGAGTTGAAGTAATCTAGGATCTCCTCTTCTTGATAATCTTTCTCATTAAGCCTAGTTGCCATGATCTTTCTTTCATCAAGCAACTTTCTTATGCTTACTATCGCCTCTTTGTACTACTCATAGTAAATCTAAATTTGTAACTGCTCATTCTCAATAGGCTTGTCCAATCTTTAATTTTCCATTGTATTAATCTTTTCTCTTAAGTCTTTAAGCTTTTCAAGAAAGAGACTTAGCTCTGATACCAATTGTTGGAATTATTGGAATGATGTACTGAGAGGGGAGGGGTGAATCAGTACCTCTAAAAAAATTTATGTGATTGGCCCATTAACCTTTGTGTCATCAGATTTGTATATTCACCTATCTATCTGTTCATCTTTCTTTATGTATGTGAAATCATAATATAAGTTCTTTACATGTGTAAATATTCAAGAAACATTCATGAAAATACATAAAACATAACACAAGATATGATATCACAGAAAACTCCTGTTAGGAAGTAAAAACTGCGGTGGGGATGTCTACCCACAAAACTTCACTATCTACAAATAAGAAGGGAGCTGGTTAAGGCTTACAATTTGATCACTTCTGATGATCTACCCTGTTAGGAGTATTAGAGTGTAGACCTGTTAGGATCTACTTTTTTTTAAGCTTTAGCAACATCGTTAGGTGTGCACTATGTTAAGAGATTTATCAAAGAACTATTAAGTCCACCTTCTACAAAAGGATTTTTGATGTGATGCACTTGTTAGAATGCAACTACAATATAAATGTTGATTTGATAGTATATGCAATCTCTAATTACTGATAACAAATCCTGTAAAGCTTACATTGTATATGTAATCACCTTGAGTGATTTGAATAATACCTTGTCTCTGCTCATCGGTAGCCTTGTCTGTGTTCTTGATAACGGATATGTTCTATTTTTGAACTTTGCATGAATTCACTTCTTCTGCTTAGATGCTCTCCATGGCTACAATCATTTATTAACTCATTCAAGTCTCTATTACAAATGATTGAACATCTATATATACTAGTTTCTAGGTCTATTCATGATTCACACTTTTCAGATTAACTCTAGATCCAAGGTTTACAACTTGACCTTGATCTTTAGTTAGTTATGTTTTAGATTCATTAGGATGATTTAAAACATTTACAATATGCTTTCTTGACCCTCAAGTAATGTTTTAAAACAAATTAAAATTCTATAAATAGAATTATAATGTTTTATCTGACGTGGAAAGTCAGATCCACTTTTTGCGGGTTCTATAACTGACAGTCGGTTCTGATGGTCGGGCTGCTCTATCAGTCTGTCACTTTTCTTTCTTTATTTGCTTTGTCATTCTTCTGCTCCATCGGTGTCCCTATTTTGAATTGTTCATCGGGTTCCTACCTTTTCTTCTTTGTCGGCAAAGTTCACAAAAGTTGTACTGTCGGTAATGTCCTTTATGCTTTGTCGTCGGTTCAACACTTGTTAGTGTTCATCGAGCAATTCTGTACTTAGAAATTTTATGTCAAGCATTGTCATCTTGTCAGTTATTTTGTGTGTTGTCCGTCGGTTATGACTATACCGACAACCTTTATCATGTTTTTCACTTAAGTATACTAATGGAAAAACTTAATGTCATCAACACAACCTCTATCTCAGATTTGCAAAAGCATCCTTTGTTAAAGGATTAGTAAAAATATTAGCAACTTGATTTGAAGTAGAAATATAATTAAAAACAATTGTATTTTATGACACTTTCTCCCTTGAGAAATGATATCTAATGTCAATGTGTGTTGTTCTTGAGTGAATAACCAAATTTTTAGAGATGTTGATTGCGCTTGTGTTGTCACACAACATGGAAACCAGTTTAGGAATTTGCTCCTTAATGTCTGAAAGTGTTTGCACCATCCAAAGGATTTTTGTATAACACAAGAAGTAGTAGCTATATACTTTGTCTTTGTTATTAACAGGGATAATAACTCTTGTTTCTTTCTATACCAACAGACTAGTCTGCCACCCAAGAAGAATGTTGCACCACTAGTGTTCTTTCTTTCATCAAGACATACCTACAACCAACATTAGTAAATGTTGCTAAAGTAAAATCGCCATGTCTAGGGTACCACAAACCATAATGTAGACACCCAGAATTGGCTCAACTTTGTGAGTTTGAATTGATCACTAATTATTCCTCTATTAATTAAATGATTCTTTAATTGTTTAATTAATCATCTTAATTCTATTATAACCTAATCTTTTCATCATTTAATCTTCCCATCGATATTAATTAAATAACTAATATTATTTAATTAATTAACCTTTAATTAAGTGGTCTTTATCAGTTAATTAAATTTAATTCTAAACTCCCATGATTTAAACAATTACTTTTAATTATTTAAATTAACTAATAAATTCCTCCAAATTAAATTAATTTCCAAAATTAATTTAATTTCATCTTATTTCAATTTCATTTAATTTCTAACTAATTTTATTCTAATTTCAAACTAATTTCATATTTCCTAAAAATGAATTTTTAATTCAATTTTAAATTGAAAAATCAGAAAAATCAGAATTTATGAGATCTCAAAATTCTAAAAAATGCAAAAAAAATAGTTTAAATCAAAAATCGATTCTTTTACTAAATTTACATTTTAGAAACTAATATCTTCTGAAAATAAACAATCTTCTCAATCTTTATCTCATCTTCTATTTCCTAAATGAACTCTCTACTTTTGAGTTTGAATTTGAAATAAACCTTCATTTCTGGAAGGTTACCCAAAATCTCGCAATTCCTAATTATCTCAACCATTCAATCTAATTTTCCTATTTCAATCTTGATCATCTGTCCGAACCTGGAAACTTATATAAACCCCCCTTCATTCTCATTTGAAGGATCCCCATTTCTAAATATCAAGTATCTTATGCGGGTTTTCTAGAAATCAAGTTTTCAATATTTCTCGAATCTCTGAGTCAAAGTGTTGCCAAATCCAACACTGAGTGTCACTTCAACAGAGTACAGAGAGTCAACATAAGACATCAACAAAGCATTTTTTATGTTTATGTTTATGTTTATGTTTATGTTTATGTTTATGTTTATGTTTATGTTTATGTTTATGTTTATGTTTATGTTTATGTTTATGTTTATGTTTATATTTATATTTATGCTTAGTAATTTATGTTGTTTTGTAGGGTTGTTTATAACTAGTAGTTTATTTGGATTAATGTCATACTACTAATTTGCTTCAAAAAAGGCCCGCTAATGGGCTTGGGAGGGTACAACCTCTGGCGAGTGTACAAAGGCCTAGTTTGAGTGTTTGGAAAACCCCATCCCCTGGATGGGTCAAAATTAATTTTTATGGTGCCTCACGTGGAAATCCAGGAGTCTCGAGGATAGGCTTTATTACCCATGATGAGAAGGGATAAATTTTGGCACTGGGAGCTAAAAGGCTAATAGACAGAACAAACAATGAGGCTGAGTGTTTGGCAGCAGTAGAGGCAATTCTGATGGCGAGAAGACTATGACGTAGGAGAATTCATCTGGAAGGGGATCCACTCCTGGTCGTGAATAGTATAGCCAAAGGACATATGGACACTTGGTACTTGAAAAAACATATTAGAAGGATTCAGGATCTGATTGGCAAAATTGAAGACTTCAAAATCTCACATGTGTCGAGAGCGGAAAATGACATGGTGGACAAACTTTCAAATGTGGGTGTTGATGAATCATTAGAAAATTAATTTGAATTATTTAAATATTTGAGGACCTGACCCTAGTGGTGAACATTAAAACTAAGGAATGATATCATTTATTGGAGACTATCGACTATAGAAAAGACCTGAGTCTTGATACCCAACATTGGAAAAGTGGAGTTTCATATGTCGATGTGCACGTGGTGCAATTTTATTATGAGAAGGGAGGTGGTATGATGTGGAGTAATTTATTATGAGTATGGAGGCGATATGATGCAATCTCTTGCAATCTGAGGAGTTCATTACATGTGAAGGAAGAGGAGGTACAGAGAGGAGTAATGAGAGGGAAAAGGATGTGATGGCTAAATGATGGCATTGATTGTCATGATTCTAGAGGCTTTGGAAGCCTATTAATACAAGTGAGATGAAGGAAAAGATACAGTGCCATTAAATTTTGAGAAGCAGGAACCAGAGAGCAATGGAGGCCAAATTCTCGCTCAGAACGACAGGACAAATCCTGGCATTTTTTGGCCCCATCATGGTAAATAGGCTGGGCAATGTCTTCACAGAGGATGGGGAGGATTTTTGGGATGCGATTCACAGCATCGTTGGGGAACACTACCTTCAAGACTGGTGGAAAACCTGCACAAATTTGGATATATCATCATTGTTTGTGGCTTTGGGAGTCATAGTGGTGGTGTCAAAAGATGAGGTGTGTGCGGTGGTGAGACAGTGTATAGCCATTAAGTGGATTGAAAGGATTGAAGATGTCTTGCAGTGAACAGAGGTGGGTCTGCGTCTGCACATGGGCAATGCACCCATTCAGATGGTTGGTCACGGAAGCCGGGAGCTGCAACCATTGGTAATTTGGTCCTCCGCCAGTCTTGAGGATTTTCATCTAGCCCGATCCCACAATGGTTGGAATTCTTTGAAGGTTGTGCTGGAAAAATGGAAGATGGAGGCGCAGAGAGGCGGAGGGGTTTGTGGTAGGAAGCGTAAATGCACTCCCTTCAAATCTAGTGCAGTGGTGGGATTGGATGGAAGACCGTTGGTTTGTAGGCAGCTAAGTGTGACACAGCGAGGAAAAATTACCATGGAATAGTGCAGGGCTCATGATGTGGGTGGTGGTGGCACAAGAAACCAAGGAGTGGGTCATACTCAAGTTTGCGACCTGGTGGAGGATCACGGTGCCTTCATAAATTTTACTAAGGAGGAGGTGGCGGCATGGTTCAAATGAAGTTTGGGGTCGATGGGGTTTGTTTGATGTTTTGTATAGTCGAACTATGATATAAATAGTATGGTGTCCAATAGTTTTAGCTAGGGGCATATCGGAGGAATTCAATGAATTTGAAAATAAAATTTGCATGAATGTAATACTATATCCATGAATGGCGTTGATATAATCTCTTTCTAATATTAATAAAAATCCATATTACCGATCAAAAAAAATTGCTTCAGAAAAATTCCTTACATACACATAGTTCAATGTCCCTTTGATATATCTAAAGATTCTTTGGACAACATTTACATGAGACTCTTTTAGAGAGGACTGAAATCTTACAACTAAACATAGTACCTACAAATATCAAACCTAGATGTTGTGAGATACAACAAACTTCCTATTATTGACCTATATCTATTTTGATCAACGTCAGATGAATCATCAAACTTAATTAGCTTACAACCTATTACCATTGGTATTCTCATTGGTTTACATTCATCTATGTGAAATCTTATAAGTATCTCTCTTGCATACTTAGTTTGTGATAGAAATCTACCCTTTTTCAAGTTGAGAGATTTGTAATCCAAGAAAGAAATACAACTCTCCAAGAATGGACATTTTGATTATTTATTGAATTATATTAGAAAATATTTTACACATATCATCATTGTTGCAACCAAAAATTATTTCATCTACATAAACTTCTACAACAAGTACATCCCTGTCTTGTATTTTAACATACAAATTATTGTCCATGGCACATGTTGTGAATCTTTGTGCCAATAAGTTCTTGTCTAATCTAGAGTACCAAGTTATAGGAGATTTTTTAAAACCATATAAATCCTTTTTCAACCTATAAACATAATAAGAACTCTTTTTACATATGAAGCCTTCATGCTACTCTGTATAAACCTCTTCATCAAGATATCCATTAATATCCATTTGGTAAATCTTGAAGTTTTCATATACTTAAAAAAAAATAAGAATATCGTGATTTCTGTAAGCCTAGCCATAGGTTCAAAGGTCTCACTAAATTTTATAACCTCAACCTAAGAGTATCCTTTACAAACAAGTTTAGCTTTGATCCTCACAAACTTACTATCTCCAACTAACTTGTTTCCAAATACCCATTTTGCTCCAATAATATTTTTACCTTCAAGACTATAAACTAGCTCTCATATTTTGTTCTTTTCAATTTGACATATTTCTTCCTTTATGGCCTCAATCCAAATCATATTTTCTAGCCTCAACATAGTTTTTAGGATCTACTTCTAATAGTAAAGAAAGTGTTTCTTGCTCAACTATTTTTTAAGTCTTGCCTCTTTGTCTACAACTATTTGCTCTCGAGGATGATGTTCTAGAATTGACTTGGAAGGAGTTTTAATCATGAATTCCAATGGTTTAATTGTTGTTTCCAATATTTTGTTTGTTTTTTTCTAGTTATTCTTCTTCTTCTTCTTCACGAGTTCCATTTTCATCCTCAAAATCTAATCCAGATTATTCTGTAATATTTAAAATGTTACTTTTGTCAATTTGCAATCTATCATCAAACTTAACATGAGCACTTTCAACTATCTTTTTTAGTCAATTTTTGAAACATTTATATGCCTTACTATATGTAGAATAACTGAGTAAAATGTACTCATCACATATTGACTCAAAATTGCCCAAATTTTCATCATCTCACTTAATGAAATATTTACTTCCAAAAAATCTAAAGTATTTCATCGAGGTTGACTTACCATACCATGATTCGTACGATGTGTTCTTTGATTTAAATATTAACTAAGCTTTATTATGTATTACCTCTCCCATTTTATTTCTACATGACATCCTAATGGATGTGGCTTAACATTATGTAAGTTAGTGCTTCTATTTTATTGAATGAGATCACTTGTGATGCTTTTTTTTTGGCTCGGGATGTTTTCTTTGTGCCTTGTGTGATTGGTTGAGTACACCTTATGCTTTTTAAGATATTTTATTGTGTTGTATGAGCATGTTAGACCTACAAGAGGTTGGTACCTTTGGGGTGATCTCACTTATGCCATTGCATTGGAAATTTTCTTATGTCCTTATACATGGTTGTGAGAACCATTGTGTTGTGGCTTGTTGCATACCTGATTTGGGATGTTAGACCTCACGAGACTATCTTATGGGTTTTGTGGACTCATTGTGTTCTTTCTGATTCGATGACTATTACCATGTTATGATTTAATGCTTGAATTGTAAGATTTGCCTAGTTTAGTTCATTCTCGTGTTCATTCCAAGGTTACTAGTGTGGTTATGATGGTATCTGGTTTATTTGGCTTATGAGACATTATTGATTATGCGACTGTTATATCTATAAGATATATTTTGTTATCATTAGTTTATTTCAAATTCATAGAGTCAAGAAGCACCAGTCAGTGAAAGGAGTTAGTCATATATTTGACTAGTCGGCAGTTCACACTAAGCCAGTCGGTGAAGTCATACATAAGAGAGAAGTCGGTATAAGCGCAAAGAGTTAAAGATAGAGTACCAAGCATCTATAGTTACCAAGTTTTACATTACACTGAATGCAATGAAGGACGTTGAGTGGATAATCCCTGAGTACTAAAGGTCTTATAACCGAGTTGAAGGAGTTACTCAACCGAGTTAGACATCTATTCATAAACATGATCAGATCATATTTAATGCTTTGTTACAGCATTAATTACATTAATAAAAGCATTTATAACAATTTTTTACATGATCAACAATTCAAATAAATCAAAGTGAAGATCTAAGGCATAGATCAAGCAGTAACAGAAAGTTTTCTAGTACCAAGAAAAACAATAAGTACCGAGGTAAAAGTGACATGATCACCGAGCACAAAAGAAGATCTAATGGTTAAGAACGATTCACAAAAACCTAACACATAATATTAAGAGGCATAAACTCTTATATATAATGGATTATTTACAGAGAAGAGAGAATAGAGGAGGTTGATATTACTGAAGAAGTTGTTAAGAGTTATTATTATAGCTGAGAAAGTTAAAGGAGTTATTTGAAGAACAAAGAGCAGAGCAGAGAGCACTGAGCATAAGTTCAGCTACAGAAGAGGAGAACTGATTAGTGTTACAATTTGAGATTGAGGTAACACATATCAGAGCACATAGAGTCTGAACAACAATTACATTTGATGCATTTTTACAGACACTGTTGAGTTATTGATACAATTGAGAGCTTTAAATCCTAATATTGGGTAGATATTAACTGATCTTATATTTTTAAATCCTTTAACAATGTACATCTCTAAGTGTAGAGTTTGTAAAAATCCTCTAACTAGGTAGACCTAACAATTATTTTTATACTCTTGACCAGGTAAGCTATCAAAATGGCTAAACATTGTAAGCTCTAATCGAGCACCCTTTATACTGTAGTTCATGAAGGTTGTGGGTGTCATCCCCACCATAGTTTTTTCCTCTAACCAAGGATTTATGTGTTACCAAATCATGGTGTTATGTGTTCTATTATTTATTGTTTTGATGTGATGTTTTATAAGCTTTATATTACTTTCATTTCAAAGTTATGAACTCGGAAAACATCAAGCAGTAGTATATGGTTTATAGGCAGTTCTAGTTATAAAGTTTTTAGTGGTACTGATTCACCCCTCCCCTCTTAGTCCCAACTTTTCATAGTCTTTCCAACAGTGACTTATGAAGTGAGTGATGGTTCACTAATGCATGTCAATGGTTACCAGATAGTGATTGTTTATCAGGTTTTAATATTAGTTTATATTGTTGGTTACCATTTTGATCATATTTGCATGATGATGTTGTCTTGATCTGATATGATACCTTATGATGATTAGCATTGATTTATTTTTATATTGGTCCTTTTATGCAGTTGGATGATTGATTTGAGGTTTTCATTGGTATATATATGTCCATATAGTTGTAAATGATTATTTTAATACTTTAAAGTTAAATGAAATATACACTGTGGATTAGAATATGGAATGAACAGTGCCATGACATATGAATGATTATGTCACTAGAGAATCAATGTTCTATTAGGAACATTTTATTACTCATGTTTATGCTTCGAGTATTTATATTGTGAGTTATTATACTTGATGTTTGCATGTTTCAGTGAATAGGTACCAAACATTGTTATGCCTAAGCTGGACGTTTGAACATGTCTTATCCTTGGCAGTGGCTTAGGAGATAGTTGTTGGAATAAATTAGGAAATTTATGTACTGAGAGGGGAGGGGTGAATCAGTGCCCTTAAAACTTTTAATAATACATACTGATCAATTTTCGAGTTGAATACATTGCATAAAATGAACTTAAAGTAAATAACTCAAATCATAAAATCTGCAACACATAACACAAATATTTTGGTCAGTCAGAAATCCTTTGTTAGAGGAAAAAACTATGGTGGGGATGACACCCACAATCCTTCACTACTACAGTATAAAGGTTTCTTGGTTAGAGCTACAATGGTAGCTACTTTTGGTAGCTTACCCTGTAACGAGTATTATACTCGGTTAAGAGTACAAAAGACTTATTTAGTCTACCTTGTTAAAGGATTTAACAATCTCTAATTTGAGAGATGTACCTGGTTAAAGGATTTAAAAAATTTAAAAGACATGTTAGGGCCTACCTTATACTCAGTTAAGAGTACAAAAGACTTATTCAGTCTACCTTGTTAAAGGAATTAACAATCTCTAATCTGAGAGATGTCCCTGTTTAAAGAATTTATAAAATATAAAGACTTTTTAGGGCCTACCCAGAAGCAGGATTTGTACTACTATGAATACAAAAACAAGTTAGTACAAAAATGTGTGATAAGAATGCATCATTCAAATGTTGTCCAGACTCATTATGCTCAATAACTCTGTTACCTCATTCTGCACTCGGTAGCTTAGTATTATAAGCTCTGCTTCCTTCTTCTCATGTCTCCTTCACTTCTCTTCAAAAAATCTTCATCAACTCTTCAACTTCAATAACAGCAGCAATAACAACATGCTCATTCTTCAAAACTAATCTCTTATATAATTTTCAAGCGGTTAACTGTGACTTAGGCGATTAACCAGATCTAGGGCATCATGAATCAATGGTAGAGATTAAGTGGTTAAAATTTGGTTACATCTCCAATGCCTTACACCTTCTACAACTTCATTTGTGGATTTTCCTCATGATCATGCATTTGGAATCCCAAGGAATCAACTAACACTTACCTTGAATTCTGTGCAACGCTTCCTGCTCGATGTCCAGATACAATGTATCTAAATTCAATTGAAATTTAAGCTCTAGAGTACTCGATAACATACTTGTGCTTACTTGGTAACTCTGTACTTTCTTCTTGGTATCTATGAGTGCTCGGTAACTATCTTTGCATGACTCGGTATATGTAGCTAGCTCAGTGCTTGGTGGCTATCTCAGTTATCTTTACCAACTGTGTCTCCTTCATTATATTGACTTGCCTACTTTGGTTACTGTATAGGCTATATTTTGCACACTCAAACGAGGGTTAGTAGCATTGATTTGTAATGAAAGAAACCAATCAAACTACTAAGAATAGACCTATGAACAATAAAATAACAAGCAAAGATAGAGGAAAATAAATGAATGCAAACCACAATGCTTGAGGCTTCTATTGTTTCTCTCTACTCCTTCTGAAACATTGTGTGTGGTGCTCAGTATTGGTATCGGCAGCGTCTATGATTTGGGAGTGTTTGAGAAAATGATATCGATTATGATCACAAGAATGATTTGATGCTTCGTACAAGAATCCTATAAAGTAAATGTGCACAAAAGCTTGAAATCCTGGATCCTTCAAATGGTTGTGAAGGGTTGATTATATAGAATATGGAAAATTATTTAGATGGTTGAGATAGATCCCAGAGATTTAGAGAATGAATGGTTGAGATCAAAAGGAACTGGAGAAGCAATCAGTAAACTCCACCTCTTCAACTTGGAGAGAAGGGGTGATGTTTTAGTTAACTGAGGAGCAACCAGTAAACTCCACCTCTTCAACTAGGAGAGAAGAGGTGATGTTTTAATTAACTGAGGAGCAACCAGTAAACTCCACCTCTTCAACTTGGAGAGAAGAGGTAATGTTTAGTTAAATGAAAAGTTGATCATGAGTTACCTTTTTGAACTTGAGAAAGGATTTATTTGAATATTTAATTGATTTTTCTAATTAAAGTATTCAAACATGTGGTAATTGAATTCTTTTTTATTTAGAATGAATTATTGAGTGAAATTAAATTAATTTAATAAAATTTATTTAATTAGAAGAATTAATTAGTAAGTTTAAATATTTAAATTTAAACTTTAGGAAATTGAATTTAATTCATTAATAAAGATTAATTAATTAAATAAAATTAATTATTTAATTAATTTTGGGGAAATGATTAAATGATTTGGGGAATGGATTTAGAATAAATAAATGATTAATTAATGATTAAAAAACAATTAATTAAAAGATGAAAATTAGTGTTTTAATGTAAGGTTGCATGCCCATTTTAGGGTGTCTACACTTACTTTCACCGATACGACTTTGCATAAAACTAATGACAACAAAATCACTCTAGGAATTACAATAGTTTCACCGATCATTCATTATTGAGCTAATATCATCCATGTATGGATGATGTATCCTTAATTTTTATACCTTAGATATGTGTGGGTAAATTTGGACTTCATATGCATATTGTGATAAACTAGTATTTGTGTCTATATATTTCGAGTTTCCTCAATTGTCGCGATGGAGATAGAACTTAAATGTGATTTAATTGTTTTGGGGATTTAATTTTTATTTACCTGATAATTTTTCGTAGTTAAATTTGATTTATTTAGAATTGATTTAATCTATTTTGGGAATTCTTTAGTCGACCAGATATGTTTAAGTGATTTAATTTTAGTCTTTTTAGCTTTTGGGGAAAAATTGGCATTTATTTGAAAAAAGAATTCACTTTGCCTCACTTTGGAATTTGGTGAATTTGGATTTTGCTCCCAATTGGTTTGGATAAAATCATGTAATTTCTCATTGTGTTTGATTTGTTTGTTGGATCCACGTGGGTAGCGGGTCATTGGATTCATGTCACGGTTGCTCTCCTTTCTGTAGAGTCATCTGTGTTTTCGTGGTGGATTCTTTTTCTTCTCTTAATTTTCATGTTTCCCACTTGGTGTGAGCAATGGCATCTCATACCTTTTGTTTTTCTTTGTCTTTTCAAATGAATTAAATTGCTTTAGTTGTGTGGGTTGAGAATTAGAATTGCCCCACAATTTCCTAGCAGTTCATTTACCGATTACGTATATGCATTTAATTCAAGTTTTAGAATTTAGAAATTATAGTTTTCATGGTGTTATACTACCCATTTTTTTGCGTGTGTGCACAAAAAAATAATTTTATTGGATAATTAAGTTGTTGGGTGTATTTGAGCAAATGGGTTTTAATTTCATAGCTTAGTTTTGAGATTCATTTTTGGGCAATTTTGACCTCGGCTTGATCTGTGTGCCTTCTAGTTTTGTCTACCGCCATGTTTGGCACAATTAATTTGTTGGGCCTTATAGTATCCCGTGTTTGTAGTAGGATCACATTATTGGAATGGATTGAGGATATTCTAGATATAAACCATCGCGATCCAAACTCACCTGTTTTATCCTAAAATGTTGATTTATTACCTTGTCAACTTTTGCCCAAATTTGAGATTTTAGTGTTTTTTGTGGATTGTGAGATTTTCCTCATATCCTTGTGGTATGTTTGATGGATTCTATCATAATTTGAGCTCTTGGCATAGTGGTTAATTGAGAAATTTGACATTTGTGCCTTTCATTGCATTTTCTTATTTTCTTGCCTTGAGTGTTGCGAGTGAATTGCCTCCAGTTATTTCCTTGTTTTATTTTTGATGCTTATGATATCCACATCCATGGTGTAGACTAAATAGATGATGTATCTTGTGTTGAACAGGTTGAATAAATGAGAGGGGGGTGAATCAGTTATTCCTACACAACTTATAAAACTTTCTCTCTGTCGGTAAACACTTCAACAATACCGATAACACCTTAAGATTTGTTGGTAAAGAACATTAAGAATTCACAGAAGATTTAAACATGAAAATTAAAAAAACACCAAAATAGAGAACACTATATTTAACATGGAAACCCAAGATGGGAAAAATCACAGAGAACTATCTCCAGATATAATAAATAACGATTAAGGTGGCACCAAAAAGGTGACTTGATAAAAAGGTTCACTGCCAGAAATAGAAGGGCTCACTGTCGGTAGAAAAGATCATTTCCAATATAGAAGGGCTCACTGTCGATATACAGGCTCACTGCTAATAGGAGGGCTCACTTCCCGAGAGATATGAAAAGATGATAGAATCCACCTTTAAGATCTATAGACTACTCTATATGAACACAAATCTCCTTCACATGAATTTGTATGCACCTTACATATATCCAGAACACGTGCACATATGCACATACTTACATACATATATGTTCATATGTACTTATACACATATACACATTCACACTGCTAGATATATACACAACATCATGAGATCCAAAACAAGCCGGCCACCACAATTTGAAATAGGACACTAAAACATTCTTGTGGTGGAAGGAATTAATTGAGGACCACCTCGACCAAACCAACATACCACACTTCAGATAAGCGCTCAATACCTACTCCAAGGTAGTCAGATCCAACATATAGATAACATGTTACAACTCTAATGTTGGGACCAAAAAAGATCCAGATAGGACCTAACAATCAATCTACAAAAAAAAAGTAGATTCCATAAACACAAAGCTATCGATGAATTCATAGGACACTTCAACCAATACACTAGACTGTCGTACATCCCAACCCTATGTGGGAAATATACCAACCGATACACAAGAAGCTGAGATAATAAATATGTTGACATTAATGACAAACATTAATGAAAACAACATGAGATAACATAAACTTCACATTATAAAAATCTCCCCCTTTGTCATTTATGGAAACATTCATCAATAACAAAGTATGGTAACAAATTTTCTCCCCCATTGACAAAAATGAAAAAAAAAAAAAAATCTCCTCACTCTACTCCCTCTGAGAGGAAGCCTCCAAGCATTGATCCAAAAATATGTAGCAATTGTGAATAATAGATTAATTCATACACTGATGCACCTAGTGAAGACTAGGAAGGGGCAGCACCCCCAACTTCCCTCTGAGATACTCAAATGTATCTTTGCAAAAAATTTTAGTGAATATATATTCTATATGTTCCTTTGTGCGGACATATTCCAGGTTAACTGCTCCTTTTTCAACTTTTTCTTTGATAAAGTGATATATAATTTCAATGTGTTTCATTCTGTAATGCATTACTAGACTCTTTGACATACCAATAACACTAGTATTATCAAACACGATAGGAATAGGTTCATCAAAGTTTTTTCTTATATCCTACAAAGTTTTCTTCATCCATAATACTTGAGTGCAATAGGAAGATGCTAGAATCATGCTTCTTGCTTGACCAAGCAACTAACTAGGAGCCCAAAAAGAAAGCTCCACCACTAGTACTTATTATGTTGTCAACACAACCTACCCAATTTGTATTTATATATGATATTTGTGAAAAATATGATTCTCTGGGATACCATAATCCCATATCTTATGTTCCTTTTAGATATCTAAAAATCCTTTTTACTTCCATGATGTGACTCTTTCGGTTCTTGCTGAAATTTAGCTGCCTAACAAACTACATACATGATATCAGGTCTAATAGCAGTCGGATAAAACAAACCTTTAATCATTGATTTGTATAAACTTGCATCTTCTTTTGGTGAATCATCTTCCTTAGATAGTGTAGACACCCTAAAATGGACAGACTTGCGACTTGACATTAAAAACACTAATTTTCATCTATTAATTAATGATTTTTTTAATCATTAATTAATCATCTATTTTCTTCTAAATTCATTTCATCTATTAATTAATGGTTTTTAATCGTTAATTAATCATCTATTTTCTTCTAAATTCATTCCCCAAATCATCTAATCAAATTCCCAAAATTAATTAA